>CANTUR010000737.1:0-62759 GCA_947683625.1 Mallotus nudiflorus | reverse complement strand
TAATTTAAGCTCTGATACCAATTGAAGGAGTCCTAGAGGGGGAGAATAGGACTATCAAATAAAGATAAGAAATTAAAAGGATTTGAATAAGAATTAAAAAGAATGTTGATAAGGAAGAATGATGAACATAAGAATTTTAGGAGTTTAAATTTTCAACAATCCTACGTCTCCACCTAACTTATCCCCAAGTTAGGACTTTGAATCACTATAATCTATTTCTCTAGATTGATTTTCACAACTTAAGTTTTAGGCTCAACTCAAACCTTACAACTTGAGTTTTTAAACCTCATTCAAAAACCAATTCACAAGTGTTTTCAAGGCTCACACTAAAACTGAATTCCCAAGTGTTTTAATGGCAAAACACTTAAACTAATTCCTTTAGAATAGAATCTCACTTCCCATTTTCTTAACCCGAGAAAATAGAAGAATAAGAATTTATATTCTAACACTCACTAACTCTCACAAGAGTATACAATAACAAAATAAATTTTGAAAGAGTTTAGAGAGCTTAATTGAATGCTTGAAAGTATAAAATGAATAAACAAGTTTCTTAACATCAAAATAATCTTCAAAGGTCATATTTATACTTGAGCATACAAATTATAGCTATTTGAAGTAATAATTTTATTCCAAATAAAAACAAAGTCCATTTGAATGAAATTTGGACTTTTGAGCTATATTTTGTCAGGCCCCAGTCAGGACCACCATTGAATAGCCATTATAAGCCATTCCATTTGAAAAATAGCTCTGGTCCTGGTCAAGATATTAATGTCCCTATCAAAACTGTCATGTCTCGAGTAGTGTCCTGATCGAGACATTAGATCGGGATAGGTTCTGCCATTTTTTGAGATTTATGTAGAAATAGGTTTCCCTTGGTCTCGGTCGGGACTCTTTGGTCTAGTTGGGACTACAATAAGAATTTTACTTTTTCCTACAATTTAGTCCCTGTGATGAGTCCAATCGAGATAGTACTTATGATGACTTTTCGGATGATTTTTCTTTAATAGTTCATCATTGTTTTGACTTCCAAATTCCTCCTATATTATACACACTTGAAGCAAACACATTAGTTTCTCAAAAATTAAGTTTTTTAAGATCAAAATCAAGATTGATAACTTGCTAAGGTCAACAGGGCGTTCACCTCTACAAGTAAGAGTAATCGCCTTTTTGATAAGGCATTCACCTCTATATGTAGGGGCGATTGCCTCTTCGACAATATTTACCAAGTGTTTACAATTTGTTTATATAAATTAATAATTAAACTCCATGTTTTATCTCATAACTCGATGCCCCACACTCTCAAGGATGCTAGGAATTTTAGTAGGGTGCAAGCCTTATATAATGAGCTTACAAACGAGGTCAAAACTCGTATCCTAGACATCGGGTTTTCATTTCATCCTTACACTTCTAGTGCAGTAGGGGTGTACAGGCAATCAGCCTCTTCAAGCTCTGATGGAGAGATGGTTTGACACCACTCACACACTACATCTCCCTTTTGGTGAGTTCACTTTAGAGTCGGTCTCTTTTGCCACTGTCATCGACATTACCACTTTCAAGGTAGCTTCCATGCCCTATAAGATTAATCAAGTAGTGAAGGTCTTTTTAGTTTACCTATTGGGTACTACCCTCTTTGTGGACACTGCCAACTCCATAGATCTAATCTACCTGATGCCTTTGAAGGATCTTGACTTAGTGGCTTCGTATGATTGGGGGAGCTGTGCTCTAGCCTACTTATACTAGAGCATGGATGAGTTAATGTGTGCAGCTAGATGACTCTATAGTTTATTGCATTATATTATGGTATTCTTTTCTTTTCCTTTATTTTATTGGGTTATCTCGATTATCACAATCATGATTTGTTAATAATTTTTCTCTCTTTTACAGGATTAGGCCTTAAAGCTAGAGCTAATTGTTGGGATATCCCATATTCATGACACTCCTTTTCTCACTACAAAGAGGAGGGGCCCTAGCCGTGCTTGAAGGAGGCTATCACTCGCGTACACATCCAATATGAGTAGCTAAACACTTTGACACATGACAAGGTATAGTACCTACAAACATAAATGTCATCACTATTATATAATCTTATTAAATTCACATGCTCACTAATGTGCTTTCACAACTATGTCCAAACTTATAGGGTTCTCAGGTTAGATGGACCTAGGCCATGATTCACTCAATTCTGCTATCTAAAAGAAGGGTCTTGCCCAAAGGACCTAACTATAAAGTTTGGTACCTTAGCGAGAGGATACATAATTAGCATCAAGGTACTCAGGTGAGACAACCACCTCTTTCTCCTCCTCGATCCATTTTCTAGGCACACTTATTGGAGGGAGACAAGTTTGACCAAGCCTTGGAGGGGGAAGATGCGAAGGATTATTATGATAGGAGGAAGTCCTGATATGCGAAGTTGGGACTCAACTCCTATAAAGGGTGCCTCTACTTGCATCCACATCTCAAGTAAGCACATTATTTTATTAAGCATATAATTTCACATTTGCATCTACAAATATCACTTTCCTGACTTAGTCCCCTCCCTAGGCACCAATTGCTCATCCCAGGCCTATTACACAGGAAAGACCTCCTTAGCACCCACGTATCTTGCCTAGTGGTAAGGGTACCTCCTCTAGTACGCCTTTTATTGGAGAGCCCTCTCAGATGATGGTTGGTAAGTTTTCTACTCCTCCAGACCTACTGACCCAATGTTAGGTATCTTCAAGTGAACTGTCTTATCAGTTCTTGACGTTGCACATAAGCTTAGAGCCAGTGTTTATTTCGGAGGCCTCTACACATGTGAGTTCCCTTATCTTTCAAAAGTCCTATTTTCTAGATTGACTCAACACAAGCTTAGTTCTAACAATTAATTAATCATGCAAATTCCTTGAGACTAAAGAGAATACATGTATAGGGTGATTGAGGCCCAATGAGACTTCTTAATGAGCATGACATAACGATGGAGGTATCAATCATTTCCTATTCCTACATGTACACATGCTTTCATAATGTCTTACCTCTCATTGTATCTTAACAAGACCAAGATGAGGCTAGTCAGGCCATGATTACTGCTCTTTAGGTTGATAATAAGGAGGAGGATGAGCATATTGGAGAGGAGGAGCATGCTGGAGATGGCAGTGGAGATGATGGAGATGACCAAGCTGATGATCCTACAGACAAGGGAGGTGATCAGGGAGATAACGAGATGAGGGATGATGCATAGAAGATCATCATAAGTGTCTCTTAGAATACGACCATTTTTTATCCCACTGAACTGTTCTTCTGCTTTACATGGATATTTCAAAATTTCCTATATTGCACTAAAAGGATAGTACAAAGTTTAAATTCATTTTGATTAGACCTAAAAAAATATATTTTATTATTATTGGAATTCTCTTCTTTGATAACTGAATTTTGCATTTACAAAACATGCATTTTGTAATAGTACATGAAACATGCCCACTTGATTATTGAAGACATGTCATCTCTTCATAAAGGCATTGCATCTTTATGAAAGGTGATATGACAACACCTCAAGATGCAGAGGCAATCGCCACTTAACTCAGGCGATTGCCTCTACAGCCATTAAAATTCCCAAACTCTCCATTAAAATCCCCAATTCATACCTATGCTACTTCTCTCCATTTTCTCCCTTTGAATGGCATTTTATCCTCCTAACATGACTATGAGAACCTTAAAAAACTCCAACTAATCTTGAAAAGCTTAGACAGGGAATCATGGGCAAAATTGAAGCCATTTCACTTATCAATCTTTAGATCGTTGCATGCTAGGAAAATCAATTTTCCTCTTATCCATGTTGTAACTCAATTTTAGGATCCACAAAAACATGTCTTTTGGTTCAATATAATAGATCTTTGCCCCCTGCCAGAGGAATTTAAAGCTATTCTAGGCTATCATATGAATTCCACTAGTCAAATTACAATCTTTTAGGTTAGAATCCCAAACTTGCACTTCATTCAATATCAGATGGCCAAGTTATTCAATCTTTCCTTTTTTAGTTAAACAGTTTGTAATAGACACTTAATGCAATGTTTTATAGTAATTAAGGCAATATATTTCACTTACTTTAAGCACAATATGCATACACATTTTGCTTTTGCCATATCTTATGTCGTTAGTTGGCTTACCCTTGCAAGTTTTTTAACTAATCATTTTTTTTCTTTCTCTCCTTTTACACGACCTTAATTTTTACCTATACTACCTCATTCAAGATTTTTAATCTAGCAGGACCTTAATTTTAATTTTTTAAAAATTTTGTCGCTAATTTTTTTCTAAACGGCCTCTTTTCAAGATTTTCCCCCTAATGAGACTTTTACATAAAGTACTTCTTAAGTTTGTTTAGGTTGATGGGCTCTTTGAACTCGTTACCTTCCAAGTAAAAAAAATAGCAGCGCCCTTAGATAACAACTTCTTTACTATATATGAACCTTCCCAGTTTGGCTTGAACTCACCCTGTGGGTTAGTCATGATTGGCTTAATGAGTTTCAACACTAAATTACCATTTTTCATATTTCCTGGCTTAATTTTCTTATTATAGGCTCGAGCCATTCTTTTCTAATATAGTTGAGAATGATACATAGCTTTCATTCTCTTCTCATCCAACAGCGTCAACTACACCAATCAGCTCTCTACTTACTAGTACTCAGGAATTTTTTATTCCAAGAGAATGATCAAATCTCAACCTCTACTGGCAATACAACTTCACACCCATACACCAAGGAATATAGAGTGACCTCAGTTGATGTCCTAGTAGTAGTCTTATATCCCCACAATGCAAATTACAAATAATCCACCCAATCTCGGTAATTCCCCTTCATCTTAGCTAAGATCTTCTTTACACTTTTGTTTATAGCTTCTACCACCCCATTCACTTACGGCTATACGGAGATGACTTATGGTGTTCAATTTTATATTCTTTTAGTAATGCAGTTGTCTTTACCTGAAATTGAACATCATTATCAGTGTCAATACAATGAGGCAGCCCATATCTATAAATTATGTTCTTCTCAATGAACCTTGCCATTTGTTTTGAGTCAACAATGGTGTAAGATTCAGCTTCAACCCCACTTAAAGAAATAATCAATCACCACCATGATGTATCGATGACAATTTAGTGCTTTTGACCTTATCTCCCCTATAATATCAATTCCCCATACTAGAAATGGCCAAGGAGAAATCATTCATTGATGTTCCATGGACAACAAATGACTGACATCCCCATAAGCTTAGTTATGGTACTTTTTCATGAACTTAACACAATTTGCCTCCATGGTTAGCCAGAAGTAACCTTGACGAGCTATTTTCTTTGCTAAAATTGTCCCTTTCATATATGACCCAAATACTCCTTCATGAACTAATTCCATAATTCTTTGAGCTTCATTTTTATCCACACATCTCAGGTGAACCCTCATTGGCATTCTCTTATAAAACATGTTATAATTGATAAATTGTTGAGACAATATCCTTAAAGACATTCTTTCTTTCTAATCTGCATCTTCTAGAAATTTTCCTATTTTTAAATACTATTGCAAATTATAAAACTATGACTTTTTAAGAATATCAATCAACATCACCCTTATCTCTTCAAAACAAGGGTTTCAGAATTTTACTAAAAAAAAGGCTTAACACTTACTAGCTTTCCACTTTCCCATGCTAAAGCTAAACTAGCTAAAACTGGCTAAAGCATTAGCTAGTTAATTCTCACCCCAGGGTAGATGAACAAACTTACATTGGATAAAAGATAATAAAATAGTAGCCAAAAAGTCCCAATATACATGCAGCTTATCTTCTTTTACTTTTCATTCTTTAGAAACTTGCTTTACAACCAACACAGAGTCCCCATATATAGCGACAACTTCTGCCCCCACATTCCGAAGTGCCTCCAACTAAAAATGCAAGCCTCATATTCAACTTGATTATTTGTCACCTTAAACTCCATTCTCTTAGCATCGGGATCATCTCTCCTTCTAACGTGATCAAAATTAGACCAATGTCTACTCCTCTATTGTTAACAGCTCCGTTAAACTACATTTTCCATCCCTGGACCTCTATTTCCCCAAATGTTCATCTAAAAACTCCATCTCTTATTCTGATTAATTGTCTACTGAATTCTGAGCCAAAAAGTCTACTACTGCTCTCCTTTTCAGTACTTTCTTTACTATGTAGTCTATATCGAATTTAGTGAGCATAACTAACCACCTAGCTAATTTTCTCATTAACGAGCAAGTCTATTGGAGGTATCTAAGAGAGTCATGTTTAGAGACTACCTGCACTCTGTAAGATTGAAAATAATGTTGAAGTTTCTTAGTTGCCGAAATTATGGCTAAGCACTTCTTCTCTACCAAGCTATAGATGGCTTCATATGGTATAAATTTCTGAAGTAATACAACTCGTGTTTGACTTTCCCTTTACCTTTTTGAGCCAACATCACACCTATTGCTTCATTCTCAATTACTAGATATAGAATTAAAGATCTACCTAGCTTTGGTAATTGTAAAACTAAAGGATTCATCAAGTAATTCTTAATAGTTTCAAAAGCCTATTGACATTTATCATCCTAAATTACTGGTTGATTTTTCTTTAAAAGCTTGAAGAACGGCTTATAAATAGTAGTCAACTTGGCTTTGAACCTACTAATATACTACAATCGCCTAATGAACCCTCTAACTTTTTTTAATTTCTCAGTGCAAGCATTTCCATGATTGCTTTAACTTTGTTTAGGTCCACTTCTATCCCTTTCTGGCTGACGATGTGTCCTAGTAGTTTGCTAGATGTTACCCTAAAAACACATTTCTTCAGGTTTAAGCTTAGATTATACTTTTTAACTCTGACAACTTTTCTAAAGCTTCAAATTGCCTTTTTCTGGTGGGATATTTTACCATCAAATCATCCACATATACCTTTATCTCTTTGTGGATCATGTCATGTAGTAGGGTTGTAGCCAGTCTCTGATAAGTAGCCCCTGCATTCTTCAATTCGAACGGTATGACCAAGTAACAGTAGATACTTTATTTGGTAGTGAAAGACCTTTTTAGCTTTTCAATTACTACCATCATGATCTGGTTGTATCCCGAGAAAACATCCATGAAAGAGTACATCGCACTGGAAGCCGCACTATCAATAAGCATGTCAATATATAGCAATTGAAAGTAATCTTTTGGACAAGCTTTGTTTAGATCTTTGTAGTCCACATACATCCTAACCCTTCGATCTTTCTTAGGGACTGAAACTATATTCGCTAACCATTAGGTGTCCTCTACTACCTCTAGGAACTTCGCCATCAGCTATTTCTCAACTTCTTCCTTAACCAAAAGAGCCCATTCCAGCCTTAACCTCCTCTTCTTCTACTTTATTAGTGATATGTGAGGATATGTAAGGATCTTATATTCTAAGATCTCCCTATCGATTCCAGGCATATCCTCATAGCTCTAAGTAAATACTTTCTCTCTTTTTATTAATGTTTCTTTCATTTTTTCGCTCTCACTATAAGTTAAATCAAAAGCAACCAATATATTCTTAGGGTTATCATTTATGCCTAGATTAAATGATTTATTTTGCTTAGAATTAATGTCAAACATATGCATGAAATTATCATCACAAATAGAATAACCATTAGAAAACACATCACACAAATAAGTAAAGTCAAACTTCATTGCATTAACTTTAGAAAAGAATAAGTCATCAGTTTCAAACAAAGTAGAAAGAGAAACATAAAGATCATCATAGAAAAGATCCATGATGGAATTCAAGACATAGGTCTCAAAATCCAGCTTCTCATTCTGATCAACGATGTCCTTCAACTCTAGAGCAACGATGACCTCCTTAGATTCTTCTTTAGTCAATACCAACTATTACACAAGACCTCTCTCAACAATATCTTTCTTCACTCTATTCATATACTTGGAAAATATTTTAAATCCTAGAATCACTTCCCCAGCCATTAGAAGAGGTTTAGGAGTCCCAGTATATGGATAACCATTACCTTCTTTAGCGAACACATCCCATAGTCCCTGTTTCTCAGTTATAGAGGCAACCTCTTCTTCATCTTCAGAATCTACAGGCCTAGAATACCTAATCTTGTACTTTAAAATAGGGACTTTCAATTTTATAAACTTAGGAGGCCTACTCTAATCCTTTTATAGTCCCAAACTAAGCATGAACTTCATATTCTTCATCACGCTTATGACTTTCTTATCTAGCTCATCCTCATAAATCATGCAGACTTCAAAATTTGGGCTTATTAGAATCTCCTTAATGGCTAGCTTCAGAGCAACTATGATAGCCCTAATTTCTGCTAGCATGGTGATGACATTGCCATCATGTGGGACTTTATCTTTTAATGAACAACAGATGGCATGCCACCCAAAGGATGAAACCACGGCCTTCCTAATAGGATAGCAAAAGTCATAGGAATGTCAATCACATTTAGGTTAACCCAAGTCTCAATAGGTCCAGTCTTGACTAGTGCTCTAAATGTTCCCTCAATATGCCATTTTGTATCATCATAGGCCTTGATAATCACCTCAGAAGGTTTCAAATCAACCACAGTCAATCCCAACTTTGGTAGAATCTTTAACGGACACACATTAATGGCAAAACCCTACCATCATGTAGCAAATTAGCTTTCCTTTTACCTTAGCTTTAATGAATAAGGCCTTGTGATGATCCCTTCCTTCCAACAGTAGATCATCATTAAAAAACAGAATAGCACATTGAGGGCCTTCATTAATGAACCAACCATTTGCTCAAGAGTGAAGCTTGTATATATCTTCTTTTGATCCAAAGCCAGAACCAGTGCTTCTCAATGATCCAAGGAATTTATAAGCAATTCCCAAACACTAGCAATAGTCTCTTCTTTCTTCACTTCTCCTTTTGAACCCTCTTCCTTCTTCTTCGATTCAGATTTGGCCGGTTTGGTTTCTTTTTCTTTCTTTTAACTTTCCTAACTAATTAACTCTCCTTTTTCTCTTCATTATCCCACAGGTCAATCTATCCTCCCTCTTTGTCATCAGAGCTCTAAATATCCAAGACATTCACATAAAGCCCCAGAGGCTACTCATTCTGATTCAAGTCTTTGGGTTCAAGTTTTGGTGAGCTAAGTGCAATAACAATGAAAGAGTTTCAAACTTTCTCCTTTATTAGACCCATGTTGACCATAAGAATGGGTGCTTTTGGTAATGGTACATTTCAACAGTTGGGCAAAGGGTTGTTTTGAGTGTTTGGTTTTCAAGTTTCAGGGTTAGTGATCTTACTTGAGTTAATTAGGTCTTGGATTTCATGCTTTAGTCATGTACAAAAATCAGTATCGTGTCTAATAGCTTGGTGGTATTTACAATAGAATTTTGGGTTAGCATTTAGCAAGGGTGGTCTTTAGGGTAAAGGTTGCAAAACATTCTTCCCCATCAATTTCTCTAGAACTTTTGACATAGGCCTATCCAAGTTTGAAAACCTCTAAGACTGTTTGACAATATTAATTTATACATTACTGCTTGGTTGTCTGATAGCACTAATTTGCACATTGTTATTTGAATTAATTACTTCTTTGCATGTAGATCTTATACTAAAAAACTTCTTTTCCTAAGCTAAGTCAAACTCCTTTTGGACCTCAAACCTATACAATTCCTCAAAATTTTGAATCCTGAGATCTTTCAATTTCCTATATAGTAAAATACCATAACCTTCTATTGTTATTACTAGTTAATAAACCTCGGTGGGTCTGTGCTCCATCTGTGTGAATTTTCTTCTCCATCTAGTTAAGTAATCGATAAAGGATTCATTAAACTACTGCTTAGTGTTCTACAAGTCTCTGATACATACATCCATTTAGGTGTTCAAATCATATTGCTTTACAAAAGCAGCACATAACACTTTCCAATCACATTTCATGTGTAATGTCAATGCATAATACCAATAGACAGGAGCCCCTTCTAGAGGCAAAGGAAATTGTTTCACAATTTATGCTTTAGTCAAGCCAGTTATTTTCATGTGAGTCACACACTGCTTTAAATACAAATAAGGATCATCAGTGCCAATGTATTTCTTTATATTAGGGATTTTAAACTTTCAGATTAAAGGATCATCATCTTTATCTAGATCTAAATTGACATAATCCATCAGGGCATTAATCTCTTTCTCTTTCATCATCATCTATACTTGTGCCATAGCTTTGGTAATACCCTTACCCAATCAGTCTTTCCATATTCTCAGATAGATTCATATTCTGTCGAGCCACTGGTTCATCTATCAAAGTCTCAAGATCATCTTCCACGTATTGCCTTATAGGAATTTCAATTTCAAGATCTAAAGGTGGTGGTTATTGTGTTGTGGTTACTGTCTAGCTTATCCCATTATCTCTATCATAATCTCCAGCATGATTGAACGAGTTTGTTCGGCTATTTTTGCTTTTAATTATTCTTTGAAAGCTTCAGGATTGTAACCACCTACCATCACTGTTTCTCTAGGAGTTCTAACTAAATGACCAATGCTAGACTGTATCCAAGTTCAAAACTATCATGGATTTAAACTTGCAACCACCACTAGTTAGAACTTATGCATAACATGTATGCATGATACACAAGCTCATTTATTTTATTATTTAAAGAGAAGAAAGAGAAACACACGATCTATTTACACATAACAAAGGAACAAAATAGAATTATAGAATGATAATCCCTACCCTTATTTATCCCACACACGTATTTAATAGAGAGTTTCTTTCCTTAGGATTTTTAATCTGGGTATTAATCATTAACAGGGGATGGTAAGACCGATGTACATGTGAAAACTATTGAGACAATTCAAATAAGTAGTAAATTCTTTAAATAAATTCAAATTCATTCTTAATGGGCCAAAATTTACCATTAAAGGCCCGACTTGTCGAGGTCCATAAGGTAAAAGATAGGCATAAAAGGCTCATCTTGACAAGATCCATTTATAATGGGCTTAAATAGGCATGAGAGGCCTATTTTGATAAGGTCCATTTATAATGGGTTTGGGATTTATTTTGAGAATCCACTATATGGCATAAAATACATGCATTTAGGAAAAAACCTAAGGAAAATTGTTAAGTCATTACATAAGCTTAAGTCCTGGGTAGTAGGCTACGGTTCCCATAGTGATATACCTCCATTTATGTCTCCCCACTCAAGGGTTCGTGCAACACGAATAAGTACATGCTATAAGTGACAATAATCAAATACTCCACCACCAGGTTTGATGAAACACAAGCAGCAAATCAAAGATTATTGTCAGGTTATTTTAGATTAAGTGTTATTTGTGTGCAAATGTGTAGTGAATGCAATAAAAATGAAAAAGAAATAAGAGAATAAATAAAAATGATAAAATACAAAACCCTTAAAATCAATTTCTCTATCCCTAGTGGAGTCGCCACTGTGGGCGGTGGGGTTTACCGTGCTCCTAAATGTTTGGCGACTACAGCACTACGTAGGCTTAAGGCCTAGTAGAAAATACAAAATAGGCTTGTAGCCTAAAATCAGAGGAGTCACCACCCGAATGAAAGCCAAGACACACTATACAATGACCTGATATTTTAACTTATTAAAAATTATTTTGGGAAATGCAATGTTGATAACATTTTAAATTTTATATATTATAATTATTTGTGTGTTATTTAATTTCAGTATGTATATGATTATTTGTCATTATTATTATTAGTATTATCATTCTATATATGTATTAGTGTGATATATATATATATATATATATAAGGACAAGATAAAAAAAATTTCTGGACTTTCTTTTCTTCCCTTTCTTTTTTTTTTCTTTTCTTCACCTGCTTTCTTCTTCTTCTTCCTCTAAATTCTACAGTGCTACCTAGCCCCACCGCCAACCTCCACCAGCCACCACCGGACCTCCCTATCACCTCCCCTCCTTCCTTTCTTCCTTCAGCTACTGTCGGAGTGCCTCATGTCACTGAAAACAAGGAGCAACAGCAACAACAATAGCAACTTCTAGGGCATCACCAATAAGAATTCTGGCAGCAAAAGCTTGTGATCTCAAGCTCATTGAATCAACTTGGTCCGGGCAAGTTAGTTCTTAGCTCGGTTCAAGCTTAGATCATCTATATTGTGAGTTTTCTTCAAGTTTTAATTTAGGTTAATTTTAGTTTTTAATTTTTTTGAGCTTGATTTCCTATGATTTGAGCTTATCGACTTTAGAAAAGTTGCTATGTGCAGTTTAAGCTTTCCAAATCTATTTTTTGTTGATTTTTTTGAACTATTTGGATTTTTGAGTTTTCAGTTTTCCAGCGAGTCACTGTTCTGGTGACACTCGCCAGAAAATCTTTGTATTTTTAATAAATACATAGATTTATTATGAATTATTAACTATTTTTAACTAATTAATAATAATTTTTGAAAATATATTCAAATAATAAATTTATTTAATATTTTTGAGATTAAATGAATTTTTAAATATTTTTATGACATATTTGAACTATTTAAATAATTAAATAATTAATTGTGAATTTTACTATTTAATTTCGAACAATTGAAAATTTGGATTTTTATTAATATTATATAATTTATTGAGATTTTATTAACTAATTTGGAAAAATAATTAGCTTTAATGTTTTTTTGTTATTTAAATAGATTGTATTGTGTTTTAATATTGAGGTTTATGGATTTTAATGATTTGTATTATATTATTATTATTAAATATTGATTTTGAGAATTGTGTTCCTCAGTTGAGAAATTGTGTAGTTCGAGGTTCTAACCCGAGGTGTTATGCTTTTGTGTATTTGAAGTGTGTTTGCTTACAGGATCGAGTCTACTTTTAGTAGAGAGATATCCATTTTACAAAGGAGACTCTACCAAATTTTTGGTAGAATTCTCGTAAAACGTGACGTCGGGTCGATCCTGAGTTTTTGGTTTTATGGTCGAGTCATGTCCAAGATCTAGTTATATGGCATATATATTTGGAATATTTTTAGTATATATTCGATATATTTCTGGTATACAATTGGTATATTTCCAATATATGCTTGATATATGTTTGGTATATAAGTGGTATATTCTTTTAAAAATGATGTCATTATGTTTTAATTATGCATTTTTGTTACGGCCCAAAACTAGGAGTCATGACCGGCGCTAAGGAATGGGAATTCTTTCGAATCCGAAACCCCGTAGCAAGCCTTAGAAAATAAAATCATGCAATAAATAAATAAAAGTACCATAGAATTAAAATTTTTCAAATCAATATGTATAAAAATGGATACTCAATATCCTTACATAAATAAATAAATAAATATTCATACAATGTTTAAATATACTCTCAGAGTATAAAGTATCAATCAAAGCAATACTCTTCGATACAATAACATTACTACTGTAGTTTTTAGAATACAAATTAAAGTTCAAAATATACATTTACATAAAATAGCCGGGACAGAAAAACACCGGCGAAGAACTCTACTTCTAAGGTCTAATGATTTAGGATCTCCTGAAAAAAAATATTTGAGGGGGTCAGATCTCACTAAGTGAATTATTATACTATATATACATGCAATCTAAATCATATCCAATCATGCATTCATATATATATATGTATATTCACGTATTTCACACAAATGCCAAACTCTACTTTTATAATTTTACTAGATGTAAAAAACATTTATTTTATTTCATGAAGGATCAATTAGAACCCTATTAATCGCAACCTCAATCAACCATATCATCACTCTAGCCATATAGGCTCACTTAATTCCAAATAGAACACTTATTCCAATTTGGACAGTAGACTGGCCTTGAGACACTAAGTCAATCGAGCTCCCGCAGTCTGACTATCAGTCTGATTGGCCCTAAGACACTTGGTCAACCAAGTTCCAGCAATCACACTATCAATCACATCACATCTCAATCAAATCAATAGATCACTTATTCCATTGTGGACAGTAGACTAACCCCGAGACACTAAGTCAATCGAGCTCCCGCAGTCTAACTGTCAATGTGATTGGCCCCGAGACACTAAGTCAATCAAGCTCCCGCAATCACACTATCAATCATATCACATCTCAAATCATAAATTAATCATATCATCAATCTCAATCAAATCATAATTCACCACAAGTAATCCTCACTCAAACCTAAATCTGTCGCACAAGTATGTACATGGTCCTAGTGCTGCCCACTAGGTAGCACGTTCTATTGATATCCTTCATTTAAAATAAATCATACATTTGAAAAATAAATAATGTAGAATGACATTCATAATAGTAAAATAAACCATATATATACCATAAATATATCTAAAATAAACAAGTATATTTCGAGTATATATATGTCAAATAAATCCAAATCAATCATAAAATATACCAAAGATAAACCATAAATATAATTAAAAATAATTTAAGTATAAATCAATAATCTAACATGCATTTACTTAGAAATATACCTAAGGTATACTAATCGTTTAATAAAACAATTATGAATAAATATACATTTAAAACATGTATTTAATTTAACATATACCCAATTATACTAAAAATAAACTTAACTATCTAACATGCATATATTAAAAATAAACCCTAAATATACCAAAAGATATAGTAAACGTATATGGAAAATATGCAGACATATACATCAGCATATACTAAAAATAAACCAAAACTATACCAAATCATATTATAAATTAAATTCCTTTACAAAAACATATAATGAAAATGAAAAATCCTAAGTCATGCATCCTAAATGCAATATATATATATATATATATATATATATATATATATATAGTACAATAACTCACTAATTTGCGCTCCACGAGACTGACTCGGCGGGCCTGCTCCATTAGACTTCGGCCTCGACGCAGCTAAACAATAAAAGCGATCACGACATTAGAATAAATCTAACTTAGACTTCTAGAGACTTGATCTAGAATTACTAAATACAACCAGACAAAGAATAGGAATTAGACCCGATGTCATATTTACGAGGATTCTTCCAAAAATTCGGCAGAACCTCCTCTGCAAAATAAACATCTCTCTACTTAAAAAGCAGAGCCAGTCCTGTAAGGAAAATACACTTCGAATACAAAATTCTCACAACCCTCGGTTGAGATCCCGAACTTTAACAATCCTCAACCGAAGTCCACAATTCACCAAAAAAATCAATATTATAATAAAATATATTAAAAATCAATAAATATCATAAATACCTTCAAAATATCAAAATACAATATATTTAACATTAACACGCCAAAAATAATTATTTTCCCAATAATTACTTTAAAAGTCCTAAATAATAATATAATATTATTAAAAATCCATTTTTCCAATAATTATACAATTATAATATATAATAAAATTCATTTTATAAATCCAAATCATTTAATTAACCCAATAATATAACAAAAAGTTATAAAAACTTATTTTATTATCAAAATAATATATAATATATCATTTGAAAACAGTTTTCAAAAATTAGTTTTAATTAGTTAAAAATAGTAAATAATTTGTTAAATTCATTTTTAAACCTTAAATAATTATTAAAGCCAATTAAACTTAATATTTAACTAAAATTATCATCAAATTACCAAAATACCACTAATATGTAAAAATACACATAAAATACTAAAAATATTCAAAAAAATCAATAAAAATTATATAAATACTCAAAAATTATTTTCTCAACATATATCTCCATATTATCAACAAATACACTTAATTAACAAATAATTTCAACAAAAACTCAACTACAACCCAATAATCCAATATTTACATAAACTAAAAATATTATTAAAAATTATATAAAAATCCCAAAAATTAATTTCTCAACACTAAAATTAATATCAGCTCATAATAACACCAAATCAACCAATTTTATAATTAAATAAATTAATTTATGAAAATTAATTAAATAATAATAAAATATTCAAAAATTCACAAAAATCAAAATAATTTCCAAAAATTCAAACAAAAATTTGTAGAGGTAGATTAAGCTTCTAGAAATCAGTTTTGTAAAGGGAGTTTGTAAGATTCAAGCAATATCATGCTAAAAAAAATTCAAAACCCTAAAGCTCCAAAAACAAAAATTCAACAAAACTCAATAAATTGAAGTTTAGAGCTTAAACTAAGCTTGGATTTATGCTTACCAAAGTCTAGAGAGTCAATAAAGACCGAAAGCTCAAGAAACAGTGGCCGAAAGTGATGGAGGAACAGTGGATATTGGTGACTAAGATGGCGGAAAGGGAAAGCTTCTGTAAGTTTCCTGCTTTTGTTCACATTTCTTGTTTCTTGCGTGAATGTATATATTTATCGAATGTTTCTATATAAGTTTGGTGTTTAGCACATGGGTATGCATGCATGTATGTCCTCATTATTGCATGCATGTGTGTGTGTGTATATATATATATATAGATTAATCAAACTTTTTATAATAATAATAATACTTTATGTAAACAAATCTCCACCACATAAAAATATACTCATATATATATAATAATAATAATAATAATAATAATAATAATAATAATAATAATAATAATAATAATAATAATAATAATAATAACAATAATAATAATAATAATAAACACACACACATGCAAATTAAACTCACATAAAATAACATTTAATAATAATGATAATTCTAATAAAATAAATAATAGAATGTGGTAAAACAATAATAGAATTAACAATGCTCTAAATTAAATATTAGTAAAATAGTTCTATCCAAAATAATAATTATAAATAATGCAAATTAAATGTCCAAAATAATAAGTTTCAAAATAAAGTATTTACGTAAAAAATTCATTTAAACATAAAATAATAATAATTAATTACAAAATAGTAAAATAATTAAAAATAGTTTTAAAGTTTATTAACACTGCATATCCTATTTCAAAATAAAATAATTTAAAAACTCGAGTTATTACAGTCTCCCCTCCTTATAAGAATTTTTCCCTGAATTCCAAGAAAAGAATAGACAAGAATCAAGGTGGAAAGAGATACGGGTAAGAAGCTCGTATCTCAACTTCAGTCTCCAATTTGAAATTCCATATCTTTGCGTCTTGGATCCGCATAGCTCTTCTGCCTGTTAACTATGGTCTTTAATCTTTTTTTATCATAACAACTTTCTCCACTGCATTCTTGACAATCTCAGGTCTAAATAAGACTTTCCTCTATACAAGCCTTCATGTGGTATCATTTCAATACTGCCATGGTAGCTATTATTATAAGTGAATTTCACAAGTAGCAAATAATTAACCCAGCTACCTCCCAGATCCAAAACACACATCTTCCACATATCTTCTAATGTTTGGATCGTCTTCTCAGACTAACTATTTGTCTGAGGATGAAAACCAGTACTGAAATCCAACCTGGTGCCCATCGCTTCCTGCAGCTTCTGCTAAAATCGAGAGGCAAACATTGTACCTCTACCATATACAATGGACACAAGTATTCCATGCAGGCACACAACGTGCTTCATATACAGCTTAGCCAACTTAGCTATTGAATACGTGGCTTTCATAGGCAAGAAATGTGCAGACTTGGTCAACCTGTCCATAATCACCCAGATGGAATCGTATCCATCCTTGGAACGAGGTAAACCAACCATAAAATCCATAGCAATCCTTTCCCACTTCCACTCAGGAATAGAAAGAGGCTTTTGATGCTCAGCTTTCACCCACTGGCAAATTAAACACTTAGAAATATAATCAACCACATCCTTCTTTAATATATCCTACTAGTATTGATCCTTAATACTGTGGTGCATCTTGGTAACATCGGGATGTACACAGTAAGCTCATTCTGCAGCTTATGTAGAATCTTTTTCTTAAATTTTCAACATCAACCCTATTTAATTAACTTGTATATCTCTTATCATAAGATCATTATATGATGAAATTCCATGATGACATGCTATGATGAATGTTATGATGAAATGCTGGAATGAAATGTCGAGATGAAATGTTATAATGAGATGTTATGATGATATGATGAAATGTTATAATGATGTCAGATCTTATCCTCTAAAACTCAAGTAACCCTTGGATCAATGGTCATCTTTAGCAACTGAAAATTGTTCTAACAAACATCTAGCCATATAACTTTACATTCTTCTAAGTTAGGCAGGTCATAGGAGCTGCAATTATAGAGAATTCTGCTTAGATCTCTTATAATACCTGGCTAAACCTAGAAAATTGTAAATCTTTATAATTATAGTCAATCTGGGCCACTCAGATAATGCTTCGATCTTTTATGGATCAACTTGAATACTATCTTTAGATGCCACATGTCCAAGAAAAATAACACTCTCCAACTAGAGATCACACTTCATGAATTCAGCATAAAGCTAACATTCTCTTAGTGTCTGTAGTACAGTCCTCAAGTGATATATATGCCCTTTCATTCACTTCGAATACGCTAGTATATCATTAATGAAGACTACTACAAACTGATCCACAACTAATGATAACCCGACTTCAAATCAATCTTAGAAAAGAACTATGCACCTTGAAGTTGATCAGATAGATTATTTATCCTCAAAAGAGGATACTCGTTCAGTTCTATATAATCAATGCACAGTCTGGGTGTACTGTCCTTCTTCTTTACCAATAGGACTAGTACACCCCAAGGAGAAACATAAGGTCTGACAAAACCCTTATCTAACAGATCTTGTAATTTCTCCTACAGCTCTACAAGAGCCATTCTGTAGGGCTACATCAAAATAAAAGTTATATCAGAAACCACATCGATACAAAATTCAATCTCTGTGAGGTGGTAAACCTGGCAACCCATCAGGAAAAACATCAGGAAACTCACAGTCAATTGAAACATCTGTGAGAGATAACTTTTCCACTGAAGTATCCCTGACTAGCGCTAAGTATTCCTAACAACCCTTCCTCAGCATCCTCCTAGCAGTGATAGTGGAGATAAGATTCTGAGGTGCAGAACTCTTGCCACCAACAAATCTAAATTCTTCTTCATCAAGAATTCTAAAATCACCTCTTTACTCTAACAATCAACCACTGTATAGTGCTAAAACAAACAATCCATTCTTTATATCACATTAAGGTCAATTACACCTAAAAGACTAAAATCACCAATAACCCACTAAATTCCAGTTCTCAGTTTGAATGGCAATGTACGTCGAACTTAATCATGCATCATACAGTTTTACCAATCTCCTCTTATATTGTATCATGTCTTCAGCATAACGTAACCGATTGAAGAGTTTACAGGTATTCTTCTCAACTGACCGCTCTTCTCTTACTTTATGCAATAACAACCACAGGTAATTATCCTTCCTTGAAAATGGATGGAAATATCTTAGAAATCACTCTTTTAACTCAAATTATATGCTGCAGTCAGAACTGACATCTTCACCATCAAGAGTACAAGACTGTTTTGTCTTCATTAGACATCTTCTAATTCCTTCGTCAAAGCATATTCAAACAACTATCAAACTTAGCTAAATGCCATCAAAATCTCATTAATCTCTACTATCCTAGCCACAATTGCTGCTTATTCAAGTTCAAAGGGATGCTTGTACTACTTACAATGACTACCTTGACCTTTGAGTTACAGTTGCCTCTAACCTACCCCTATACTAAATAGGTGTAGAAGGGCTAAAACTACAACCACAACTTTAATTTAAAAAGACTGATTACTGATATTGTCTCTGCAAAAGAAACAATTTGCATTCCCCACGCTGAAAAGACATGGAAATCAACAAGATTCAGAATCTAGAATATACGCAGAATTAACATATCCTGAGTTCACTGCTAAAAAAGAAATTACATATGTTGTACAATCAAAGGTATCGATACTGCATCCTGCGGAACTCTTGTTGCATAAGCAACACCATCGTAATGCTAAGCCATAAGCTCCTCATCTATTGTTCCCATTACTTATGGCGATCATCTGGCCTTCTAAATCCATCTCTACCCATACGCCTAACAGGCTGCACATGGGGTAGAACCTCATGCTCAAAAGATTACTATCATCAATCTCATCAATCGATGGAGTGACCCACGCTCGAGGCAATCAAAAAAGAGCAAAACAAAACAAACAATTCAACCAATCACAAACATCAACCGACACCCTAAAGGTTACGCGGAATTCCTAATGCAAGGAAAACTTTTCAAAGACATGATCGAACCTAATATAACTGCAGTAGTTCCAAAGAAAACACCACTTGACAACCTAAGTCCGAATCTCTAAATCTAGGCTCTGATACCAACTTTATCACGACCCAAAACAAGGAGTCATGACCGGTGCTAGGGAATGGGAATTTTTTTCTAATCCGGAACCTGTAGCAAGCCTTAGAAAATAAAATCATGTAGTAAATAAATAAAAGTACTACAGAATTAAAATTTTTCAAATCAATATATATAAAAATGGATACTCAATATCCTTACATAAATAAATACATATTCATACAGTGTTTAAATATACTCTCAGAGTATAAAGTATCAAGCAAAGCAATACTCTTCAATACAATAACATTACTACTGCAGTTTCTAGAATACAAATCAAAGTTCAAAAAATACATTTACATAAAATAGCCGGGATGGAAGAACACTGGCGAAGAACTCTACTACTAAGGTCTGATGATATAGGATCTCCTGAAAAAAATATTTGAGGGGGGTCAGACCTCACTGAGTGAATTATTATACTATATATACATGCAATCTAAATCATATCCAATCATGCATTCATATATATATGTATATTCATGCATTTCATACAAATGTCAAACTCTACTTTTATAATTTTACTAGATGTAGAAAACATTTATTTTATTTCATGAAGGATCAATTAGAACCCTATTAATCGCAACCTCAATTAACCATATCATCACTCTAACCATACAAGCTCACTTAATTCCAAATTGGAACTTAATTCCAAATAGAACGTTTATTCCAATTTGGACAGTAGACTGGCCCCGAGACACTAAGTCAACCAAGCTCCCGCAGTCTGACTATCAGTCCGATTGGCCCCGAGACACTTGGTCAACCGAGCTCCAGCAATCACACTATCAATCACATCACATCTCAATCAAATCAATAGATCACTTATTCCATTGTGGACAGTAGACTGGCCCCAAGACACTAAGTCAACTGATTGATTGGCCCCGAGACACTAAGTCAACCGAGCTCCCACAATCACACTATCAATCATATCACATCTCAAATCATAAATTAATCATATCATCAATCTCAATCAAATCATAATTCACCACAAGTAATCCTCACTCAAACCTAAATCTATCGCACCGGTGCGTACACGGTCTTAATGCTGCCCACTAGGTAGCACGTTCTATTAATATCCTTCATTTAAAATAAATCATACATTCGAAAAATAAATAATGTAGAATGACATTCATAATAGTAAAATAAACCATATATATACCATAAATATATCTAAAATAAACTAAGTATATTTCGAGTATATATATGTCAAATAAATCCAAAACAATCATAAAACATACCAAAGATAAACCATAAATATACTTAAAAACAATTTAAGTATAAATCAATAATTTAACATGCATTTACTTAGAAATATACCTAAAATATACTAAAAATATACCTAAGGTATACTAATCGTTTAATAAAACAATTATGAATAAATATACATTTAAAACATGTATTTAATTTGACATATACCCAAAAATATACTAAAAATAAACTTAACTATCTCACATGCATATATCAAAAATAAAACCTAAATATACCGCGATATAGTAAACGTATATGGAAAATATGCAGACACATACATCAGGATATACTAAAAATAAACCGAAACTATACCAAATCATATTATAAATTAAATTACTTTAAAAAAACATATAATGAAAATGAAAAATCTTAAGTCATGCATCCTAAATGCAATACATATATATATATATATATAATACAATAACTCACTGATTCGCGCTCCACGAGACTGACTTAGCGGGCATGCTCCCTTAGGGCTCAGTCTCAGCATAGCTAAACAATAAAAGCGATCACAACATCAGAATAAATCTAACTTAGAATTCTAGAGACTCGATCTAGAATTACTAAACACAACCAGACACAGAATAGGAATTAGACCCGATGTCATGTTTTATGAGGATTCTACCGAAAATTCGGCAGAATCTCCTCTGTAAAACGAACATCTCTCTACTTAAAAAGTAGAGTCGGTCCTGCAAGGAAAATACACTTTGAATACAAAATTCTCACAACCCTCAGTTGGGATCCCGAACTTCAACAATCTCCAACCAAGGTCCACAATTCACCAAAAAAATCAATATTATAATAAAATATATTGAAAATCAATAAATATCATAAATACCTTCAAAATATCAAAATACAATATATTTAACATTAAGACGCCAAAAATAATTATTTTTCCAATAATTACTTTAAAAGTCCTAAATAATAATATAATATTATTAAAAATCCATTTTTCCAATAATTATACAATAATAATAAAAATTCATTTTATAAATTCAAATCATTTAATTAACCCAATAATATAACAAAAAGTTATAAAAACTCATTTATTATCAAAATAATATATAATATATTATTTGAAAACAGTTTTCAAAATTAGTTTTAATTAGTTAAAAATAGTAAATAATTTGTTAAAATCATTTTTATACCTCAAAGAATTATTAAAGCCAATTAAACTTACTATTTTACTAAAATTATCACCAAATTACCAAAATACCCCTAATATGTAAAAATACACATAAAATACTAAAAATATTCAAAAAAATTCAATAAAAATTATATAAATACTCAAAAATTATTTTCTCAACATATATCTCCATATTATCAACAAATACACTTAATTAACCAATAATTTCAACAAAAACTCAAATATAACCCAATAATCCAATATTTACATAAACTAAAAATATGATTAAAAATTATATAAAAATCCCAAAAATTAATTTCTCAACACTAAAATTAATATCAGCTCATAATAACACCAAATCAACCAATTTTATAATTAAATAAATTAATTTTCGAAAATTAATTAAATAATAATAAAATATTCAAAAATTCACAAAAATCAAAATAATTTCCAAAAATTCAAAAAAAAATTTTTAGAGGTAGATTAAGCTTCCAGAAATCAGTTTTGTAAAGGGAGATTGCAAGATTCAAGCAATATCATGCTAAAAAAATTTTAAAATCCTAAAGCTTCAAAAACAAAAATTCAACAAAACATAATAAGTGGACGTTTAGAGCTTAAACTAATCTTGGATTCATGCTCACCAAAGTCTAGAGAGTTGATAGAGACTGGAAGCTCGAGAAACGGTGGCCAGAAGTGATGGAGGCACAGTGGATATTGGTGACCGGGATGGCGGAAGGGGAAAGCTTCTGTAAGTTTCTTACTTTGGTTCACATTTCTTGTTTCTTGCGTGAATGTATATATTTATTGAATGTTTCTAAGTAAGTTTGATGTTTAGTATATGGGTATGCATGCATGTATGTGCTCATCATTGCATGCACGTGTATATATATATATATATATATATATAATAATAATACTTTATATTATAAAAACTTTATATTATAATAATAATAAAAAATTTATATTATAATAATAATACTTTATGTAAACAAATCTCCACCACATAAAAATCTCCTCCTTCTCTCTAAAAACGTCTGCTTCTTCTCTTTTTAGAGCTCCCTCCTTCTTTTCTTTCTAAGTTGCTAATGGTTGTCAACCTCTTTTTTTCTCTCTCTCTAATATCCCCTTTTAAGCCCTCCATGCTTAAATAAGACATTTACTTTTCATTCCCTACAATTACTTCTTTTTTTCTTACATTTCCTTACCTAAAAAGTATCATTTTCAAGCAACATTCAAGCCTGTAAAGGTGTGGGGCCCATCAACCAGACCATCATTGCCACCTTTGCTTTTAATACAGATGTAAATGGTTGGTAAAGAGGCAACGCCTTTTCAATGAGGCATCACCTCATCCCATAAGGCAATGCATCATCCCATAAAGGCGACGCCTCATCATTGAGTTGTCGCCTTATTAGTCCTAACCCAGAATTGAGCCTGTAGGCCAAAATGGGCTTAGGCTCTATAGGGATAGAAATTGAGCTTTTAGGTCTATTTTCAAGGAGGTTTTAGGCTTCTCTTGCATTTAAGCTTCACTTGTTCTTATCACTGGATTACATTACAGACTGATCAAACCGAACATCTGCAGTTTGCCCCTTATTATGGGCCGATCGTACCAGGTGTCTACACTTTGTTTTCTTTTATTGTTGCCATAGTCTTAGGTGATACTAGTTGTTGCTTAGACTAGTAAGGCTTGTGGCTTCATTTTGTTAGTATTTGCTCTTATGAGCTGTTTGTATGTTCTAGTCCCCTGTAGTAAAAAACTTTTAGATTTTTTTCATTTAGGTTTGTCATAGTCAACTGTGAAACTGAGTTAGCTTAGATTGTTTTTAAGTTTCACTAAGATGATTAAGAAATAGTAGTCCATTTTACTACCTCATTGACATTAAAGCTGAGGATATAAAAGCTCTACATTTTGTTCTTAAGTTGGCAATGACTTTTTTTTGTATTCGCCTCCATATGTCCTTGGTAAATTTTCAAAAAAAAAAATGTTAAAAAGAAAGTGAAGAAAATATAATAATATTGGACACTATACAACTTTAGGCATATAATAAAGTGGAAGAGGTCCATTATTTCATTTATTTTGTTGAACAGTCAACTCCTCTTCTTTACACCAAATAAACGTGAATTTAAGCTTTTGGGCATGTGTTCTTTTACTCTCTCACTGTCTATCATGAATGATGGATGACCTGAGCTTTGGGCATGTGTTCTTTTACTCTCTCACTGTCTATCATGAATGATGGATGACCTGAGCTTTGTCTCCAAACAGAATTTATTGCCCCCACTTACATAAATTATTGAACACAAATTTAAAATGAAATTTCTCAACCATTTTATAATGAATAGTATTAAAATAAAAATAATTAAATTCCCCTAATTAAAAAAATATCCAGTTGATCTTAGAGCCATAATTTGCTTTAGCTAAAATAAAATAGTTGGAACCAATTGATAAGAGTTGTTCTCATTTAGACATTTTAAATTTCAATTGTAATATATGTGGTCGTGTTAAATTAGTTATTAAAAAAATTTTACTGTCTTTGTAGTCTTACTTATGTCAAACTGAATTAATCAAAACATAACGGACTTTGAATAGTAGTGATTTAGAAAAAGAAGTAAAATAATTTATATTTTTTATGTAAAACAATTAGTATACAATGTATCGATCAATAATCGCACTGAAAAAATGAATTCCTAATCACAAGGAAAAAATTTCTCATTTTTGTGAATTGACTTTATAATATCAAAATTAAATTTATTTGATCAATTTCTTTGTATTTGTATCTTTCATTCAAATTCAGAATTTTATTTAAATAAAATGGTGAAAACTAAACATGTTATTGATTATATGTTCATATATGTTATATGAAATTGAAACTCTCTACTTACATGAATTGAAAAGAAAAAAATTATTGATCCCAATCTATTGCAGCCTTGATCCACTACCACAAGAAGTAATACAATAAGTTGATACATAGTAACTGTTCAACTAGATAATGTTAAGTGTTTTTAATTTAACTGTATCATTATTGGTTTAATAAAATTATTTTTTATTTAATTGAACAATCATATTTTATTATATAGTTTGTTAATATATGATTTATCTTGTCTTTTTGTTAATTAATTAAAAAAAAAAAAAAAAGACATAAACAATGGCTGCTATAGTGTGAACAGATTAGTTAGAAACATTAGAGATTAATTCTACGTTGAAGGAAAAATTGGACCAATGAATAAAAAAATTAAAATGTCTAAAAAAGTAAGCTAGCGCCCAGTGTTTGCTTTAATTATTTTTTTTTTTCGAACTATTAATCACATAGAACAAAGCCAGAAGGCTAAAGGGCACACCAAAGAGGGCCATCAACACATCATGATAAAGGTAGTCAGAATTTATACTCCTACAAACAGATGACATACACGTAGACGTAGAAGTATATTATATGACTATCAAAGCAAAAAAGATAAAATACATCAATAACCAGCAGTCACACTGAGCTAGCGGGGAGAGCTTGAGCAGAAGGAGTATTTGCTTTTGCACCAGTCGAGCAGGAGGAGCTCTTGCCATATCTTGCTTTAATTATTTGAACCTTGACAGCAGCTGTTACTTAAATTCTTTGTCATCTTCTTCAATCAAACAGGGATTTCACTAAAACTTTTATTTAGAATTATAGAATTATAGATTTGTTTGAGAGAAGAAGGTCAGCATTCATTTATTGAAAATTAAGAATATAATATATATTGATAAATAAATAACGTAATAAAAGTATAATTAATAATTAATAAAATAAAATTTTTCTATTATAAAAGTTTTGTTGTTATATTTTATCATGTTCACAAAATTTTTTTTAATTAGTAATTTGATGATCTTCACACTTCATTTAATGACTATAATTAACTATAAATTAAATTTTTTATTTTTAAATGAATTTGATGGTAAAAATATCAAAATAATTTTTATAATGAAAAATTATTTAAAATTTATAAAAAAAAATTAATATCTTATAAAAGGTAAAAACTCTACATGAGAATTAACATAATTTTTTTAAAATAAGAACATGACATAATTAAAAATTAGTATACGTGACATATATATATATATATAGACTAAGGATTAAAAACTAATGCGGACAATGTAATCTTGGTAATGGATATCATCATGTTAACTGAGTGGATTATAATTGAAGCACTTTGTCTTAAACATTAGTGGCAAGTCACTTGTCAATTTAAAGAAAAAAAAACAAGTCATCTGATATCATTATTTCAAGTTTAAATTAAAAAAAAAAAAAAAAAACAATTCCCACTTAAAAAAAGTAATAAAATTTGTCCATTTACTTATTTATTTTAATTAATTGTCAAATCAAATCTAAATTATATATTGGTCATATTTTTAATATAAATTCATTGCATGCGTCACTTTATTATTTTATCATAGCTAATATATATATATTATATAACGAGAATAAATTAAAGTTGGCAAAAGACTTTGTTCTCCATTTGATTTTAAGAACAATTATTAAGGAACCAAAGGACCACCCAAATATTGGCCAAAAAAAAAAAGGACCACCCAAATATTAATTAAAGAATGCCCTTGATTTATTTAATCAATATAGTGAGAGAACCACAATAAACATCTATCCAAGGTTTGCTTAGTTTTAAACCAACTAAACTACCTTTCTATTATTAGTTGTTTTATTATTTTTTGATATTTGATTATAAAATACGTCATTAACAACCCTTAAAAAAACTACGTCACGATAAATTATTTTTTAAGATATAAATTTTTATTAATAATATTTAAGTCGGTGAATATGATATGAACAATACCATCGTACTCTGAAAAGATATTTTTTATCTTTATATATTCATGAAACATCAGAAAAGACCATTAAGAGATAAAAATGTAAAATTAAAAAGAATTGTCATTTCTCTGCTAGATATCGTAGCCCCAACATATCAACATCCAATTTTATTCTAAGAAGTTTGATGTTGATTTAATCATAAAATTATAAACTATATTTGTAGCTGAAAATATTGACTTTAGAGCAGGGTTGATGTATAAAGTGATCATTATCAATTTCATCATGTATATATATATATATATATATATATATATATATATATATATATATATATATATATATATATATCATATTTTGTTTAGAGGCTGAATATATTATTAGTGAGGTTAAAATTAAAAATTTAAATTATAAGTGAAAATTAAACATTTAAATGAATTATTTGCCCTCTCTAACTAAAGGGTGGCTTCTGAGGCACAATTTTTTTTTGCCTTTTTTGACCAATAAATCATTCAAATACTAGATTTCTTTTTTGTTTTTGTATAAAAAATAATCTTGATATGAGTTTTTTACTCAATCAAGTTTTAATATGATGATATTATATTGATATTTTGATATTATGGTGATATTTTGGAGTTGATATGGTGGTTTCCTAGCTCTGCACTGGAGGAAATCCTCTAAAGTTTCAGATCTGATCAATATTTAGGCTGGATGGTATGTTTTTCAACCTCAAATACCTTTTCCCTTCATATATAAGAGTTGAACTGTATGTTCTATTATGCTGAGCACACTCAAAATTTATACATATATCATATCTAGTTTGTAATTGTTGAGCTTTATGTTTTTTTTTGTTATCCTTTAGTTTTAGAATATCCAGTGCATGTGTTGCTCAACAATACATCTCTTATAATCTCATATGTTTATTCTAATGAAATTCTGTTATGGTTTTTCGGAAAAAAAAAAAGGTGGCTTTAACCTATAGCCAAAGATAAAGTTCCAAAGAACTTCATATATTAAATGTTTAAATGACCAATAAGATCTAGTTTAGTGGTTAAGGTTGAGCTCCTACAAGTACAAATATAAGGTCATCAAAAAACCATAACAGAATTATGGTTGATACATTTTTATTGCCTTCGTGATCTTATCGATTCAAACTAAATTATGAGTTAGAGGTCAACAATTTATGAATATCAGTAATTTAGATTAAAAAAATCATAAAATCAAATTTCATTATATAAGAGTTATTTAATGGTAAAATTTTTTGGTTTGATATATTTTAATTTGGTATATTTGTGTTGTGTTTAGATAGGGGTTGAATATATAGGATATAACAATTTCAGGTGTAACTATTAAGAAGATAATAGTTGCAGGTGTAAAGGTTTTTGTTTGTTAAGTAAAAGGTAACGTACAAACTGAATATTTTAAAAAAAAATGTTAATGAATATTAAATAATTAAAATAATATAAATAAATTATTAAATTCTCATTACAATAAAATTAATTTTAAAAACATCAAATATTTAAAAAAATATTTAAAAATTCATAAAAATAAAGTTACATAATATATAATTATACATTCCTACACATAAAACATAAAAGAGAAATAAATTAATTTATACATTTTTTAATTAAAAATAAAGTTAGTTAATTAAAAATATAAATATTATGTAATTTTATTAATTAAAAATAAAGTTACATCGTATATAATTATACATTCCTACACATAAAAAAAGAAATAAAGAGAAATAAATTAATTTATACATTTTTTTCATAAATTTGATTTATATTTCATTAATGTAAAAAAACTAAGAAGAAAATTAATCATAAATAAATATAAAATGATAGAAAAATGAAATATTCAATAAAATAAAATTTTACAGATCTTTATCATACCCTCAACTAAATTAATAAAAATATATAGAAATAAGGGGTTAACTGTTACTGGCGGAGCAGAAGCTATAATTAAATGGGATAACTATTAGAAATCTATTGATTCAACAAGAATATTAGAAATCCAACTTTCTATAACCCGTTGATCAAAAAATACTAGAAAATAAACATCAATTTTGTTGATTCGAATGAATGCCAAAAATTGGAAAAATAATGTTTTGCATTTATATTGGCAAAAACTATCTAACAAACACAACAATAAGAAATAGTGTCCAAGATGAAACCCTAAAAGGAAAAGGGTAAAAAGGAAAAAGAAAATACTAAAATAATTAAAAATGAACATAAAACTTTAGAGGTTAAAATTGTCACGACTTGAACCTAAAAAGAGTACATAACTCATACTAAAGAATGAGAATACATAAAGTATCTAAAACTCATAATGAGTCTCAAGGAAAATTGCAATAAAGTATAAACAATAGTGAAACGAAATATTTTAATTAAAAATAAATAATATAAATGAACTAATATCCAAAACAATCTTAGATAAAATATAATAACCATCTTTAGTACAATTTTTAATACATATGACAATCCATGAAATACAACATTATAGTTAATTGTTACTACTACTATAATGTTCTAGATTTAAAATACATGCATAATAATAATACATCTCAAATAAACCTACATAAAATAGTCAGAGAAAAAAAAAACCCGGTATAAGAAAGGCTAACTAACAGGTGACTCTCGAGATCCTAAAAAATAATTATAGAGAGTCATATCTCACTGAATAGGTTAATAAAAGAAATGTATATAGTGTAAAAATCTCCTTTAAAATATATTTATGAAAACAAGAAATTTATAATTTAAATTATTTAATTTTTATTGAAATCCTCTTTTACCAAAATGAGGTAATTAAAACTCATTAAATATTATAAAAAATATAATTAGTTTCCTTAAATCATTTTATAAGAAACTAGGTAGAATTTTAGTCCAAAAATCTCATAGTCTTTCAACTCTCTTATAATCCAAAAATTGTCGGTTCTTGAGAGCAAAATATCAACCGAGCTATTAGCTACAGTCAATTCACTTAAACCGATATTTACTGGCGGTTCACAAGAGCAAAGCATCACTAAGCTACCAACCCCAGTAATATATATAAATCATGTCCAAGAGCAAAGCATCACCAAGTCACAAACTTTCAACACTCACTCTCAATCATACTGGTGCGCACACGATCCTGATGAAACTCATCAAGTAGCCCGTTCTGCCGTAACTTACTTTAAAATAAATAAATATAAATAAAACAAGAAAGATTACAATAAAAATAAAATTAAATAATCATATAAAAATTTAATACAAACATGCTAATATAACTATAGCAATAATAGGAGAATTCAATTTAAATAGATATTCTTATAATAATATAATTCTTTAACAAATTCTCCTATTTATCAAAGTCAATCAAAATATATATATATATATATATATATATATATATATATATATATATATATATATACAGTTCAATTATTAACTTATAGGTGGAATGCGCTCCTATGCGCAGTCGTGCTCTATCTCAACCTACCGACTCGACTGGAGGCGTGGCTACAGAAAAGAAACAAATAAAAGGAAATTAAAAACAGAATTTCTATAAATTCTAAATTATTAAGGAAAGACCCAATTAATATATGACTCTACAGAAATAGACTCGATGTCATGTTTTATGAAAAATCTACTGAAAATTCGGCATAATCTCCTATGTAAAATGGACATCTCTCTACAAATGTAGAGTCAACCATACATAAAAAAAAACATTTCAAATAACCGCAACAACTCTAAATTTCGAGTTGGGCCCCCGAACTACAGTTTATGCCCAACTAAGAACCAATTTCACAAATCACAATATAAATCAATAAAAATTTCATTTAAATACCAAAATTTATTTATTTACACAAATAAAGCATAAAAAATATTTATTTATAAAAAATAATTAATAAAATTCATATTAAAATCAAATTATGCTATAAAGGTCCTTATTTAAAATTTTGAAATTAAATAGCGTTTAATTATCGATCATTAATTAAATTATTAAATTATATAATTAAACAACCAAAAACTCATTTAAATCATAAAAATCATAAATACTATTTTATTCGGATATTATTTTGATAATTACTAATAATTAGCTAAAAATAGGAATAAATTCATAAAAATTATTTTAATATTATTTATTACTCAAAAATTATCCAAAACATCATAATTCGCCATAATTTCAATTAAAACATAAAATTTACCAATTTACACTGATTTTCTTAAAAATTCATTTTTGGCATAAATGTTCAAAAATTTGTAATAAAAATTCGGTACATAATTTTAATACACTACCTTAACAAAACTTGTTTAAAATAACTAGTAGAATTTATTAAAAATATAAAAAAATTTCAGCTCGGGAATAGTATCGTAACAGTAACCCGAGACCCTGAAAATTCGAAAAATTCCTAAAAATTCACAAAACTAATGTTTGGAAACCTTATTAAACATACAATAATCAGTCCTAAATAGCCAACATCAAATAAAATCAAATTAAGCTTCAATTTCATAATTTAATAGAAATACCCAAATTTAAATTTTGTGAAATTGGAGTTGATGCCGGTTAAATTTTTTGAAACTGATCAAGGATTATTGAAGTCTGGGTCGAGAGCTTCGATTCAAGCCCAAAATTGGCCAAAAAGATTGCCAAAAAAGTCACCGATTTTCCTTCCAATTTTCGGCATCGTTTGAAAACGAAGAAAGGAGGAGGAGGTTTGGCTTCAGTGACCGCTACAGCTGCTAATGGTGGTGAAGGCATCCTCCAATGCCTGCACGATGAACTGGAGTGGCGATGGTGGCAGCAGACGGTGATGGGTGGCAGTGCTACTTGCTATCGCTCGAAAGAGGAAGAAAGAAAGAAAAAAAGGAAAAGGAAAGAAAAAAAATTATATATAAAAAGCATAAAAGACATAATAATATAATAATATAATATATTAAACAACAATATTATTTCCAACTATTTTTTACCACAAAATATAATAAATTGTACTCAAATACTTTAAATAAATACTAAAATTAAATTAATAATATTAAAATAATATTTAATCCAAAAAAGTTAAATTAAATTCCACTAAAATTAAATATCACAATTTAATAGAATAATATTATAAAACAAAAATAATTATTAACACTGCATATCTCAAATTTTAATTTCTTAATTTAATTCATAAAAATTTAGGTCTTACAGTCTCCTCTCCTTAAAAAAAAATTGTCCCTGAATTTCCAATAAATAAAATACAGAATCTTAATGGAAAAGATAGGGTTAAGCCACCCGCATCACTGCCTCCGTCTCCCATGTGCAGTCCTCAGCTGTGTGGTTGCTCTATAACACATTCACCATCGGGATCTTCTTAATCCGAAGCTAACGAATTTGGCAATCCACAATCACCACAGGATATTCCTCATATGATAGATCTTCACTAAACTCCACTATTTGAGGCTAAAGAACGTGAGAAGGATTAGGAATGTACTTTCTCAGCATAGAAATATTGAACACTAGGTGAATTTGAGATAATTCAGGTGGCAACACCAATCTATAAGCCACCTCTCCAACTCTCGAACATATCTCGAATTGCCCAATGTATCTTAGGGTTAATTTACCTCTCTTACCAAATCTCATAACCTCCTTCATTAGAGACACTTTTAAAAACACCATGTCTCCAACGGAGAAGGACACATCTTTCCTCTTCAGATTTGCATAGCTCTTCTATCTGCTGAAAGTTATCCTCAAATGTTGTTGAATAATGGGAACCTTCTCAGAAGTAATCTGCACCAATTCTGGACCTATCAGCTATCTCTCTCTAGCTTCCGAACATAATGATGATCTACACTTCCTACCATACTGTGCTTTATATGGAGCCATCTCAATACTTATATGATAACTATTGTTATATACAAATTCTATCAATGGAAAATGTATATCCCACTGACCACCAAAGTCAATCACACACATCCTCAACATATCCTCAAGGGTCTGAATGGTCCTTTCTGACTAACCATCTGTCTGAGGATGAAATATTATGCTAAAATCAAGTCTAGTACCCAATGCCTTATGCAACTCTTGCCAGAAGACTGAGGTGAAAGTAGCTCCTCTATTAGACACTATGCACACTGGTACCCCGCGAAGATAAACAATTCTATTGACATATAACCTTGTTAATCTGTCAATAGAGTATATCTTTTTTATCGACAGAAAATGTGTTGTCTTAGTCAGTCTGTCAACTATCACCAATATAGCATCATAACCACTAGTATTACACGGCAATCCAGCCATAATATCCATAGCAATCATATCCCACTTCCACTCTAAGATAGGCAACTGTAATAATCATGCAGGCCTCTGATGCTCTAGCTTCACCTATTGATAAGTGAGGCATTTGGATACAAATTTTGCTATATCCTTTTTCATTCCATTCCACCAATATGTATCCTTCAAGTCATGATACATCTTGGCAGAACCTGGATGAACACTGTAAGCTAAAAAATATGCCTCTTCTATGATTTCTTTTCTCAGCTCATCCACATCTGACACACATAATTGAGTACCCAAATGTAGCACACCCTCATTATCAATCACAAATCCAATGGACTTGCCTTGTTGCATTTTAAACATGATCTTTTACAACTGTGGGTCTCTTCTCTGTGATGCCTTAACTCAACCCAAGTATACTGACCATACCCTAAACTGAGCAAGGATGCATTTCTTAGTCACCTTCAACTATAGTCCTTGATCAATCAACTCATGCATCTTCTTAACAATTAGTCTCCTCTCAATACTGATGTGTGCAAGGTTGCCTATGGACTTCCTGCTTAAAGCATATGTAACTACATTTGTCTTGCCTGGATGGTACATAATAGAACAATCATAGTCCTTTAGAAGTTCCATCCATCTTCTCTGCCTTAGATTCAGATCCCTCTGCTAGAAGATATACTTCAGGCTCTTGTTGTCAGTGTATATTTCATAAGTCACACCATATAGGTAATGCCTCCAAATCTTTAATGCAAACACCACTACTGTCATTTCTAAGTCATGAGTAAGATAATTTTGCTCGTGCTTCATTAACTGCCTTGAAGCATAAACAACCACTCTTCCATTCTGCATTAACACATAGCCTAATGCTACGTAGGAAGCATCACAATACACCATATAACCTTCATTCCCAGAAGGCAAAGTCAACACTAGAGCCGAACTCAACAAATCATTAAACAATTGAAAGTCCTCCTCACATATGTCTGTCCACACAAACTTAGCATTCATTAAGGTCAGCTTTATCAAAGGTACAGCAATCTTAGAGAAATCCTTCACAAATCTCTTATAATAACCAGCTAAACCTAGAAAACTCCTTACTTCAATGAATATTGTGTGTCTTCGCCACTCTGTAATAGCTTTTATTTTCCTAGGATCCACTTATATGTCATCTCTGGATACCACATGGCCTAAGCATTCCACTTGATCCAACTAAAATTCACACTTCAAAAACTTGGTATACAGTTGGTGTTCTCTTAAAGTCTGAAGCACTAATCTCAAATGCATTGCACATTTTGCCTTACTCCTGGAGTATACCATAATATCATTAATAAACACAATCATAAATTGGTTCAAGAATGGCCTGAACACCCTGTTTATCAACTCTATAAAGGTTGCTGGGGCATTAGTCAACCCAAAGGACATTACAAAAAATTCATAATGGCCATACCTTGTCCAAAATGTAGTCTTAGATACATCTCCACCTTTAATCCTCAATTAATGATATCTAAACCTTAAGTCGATCTTAGAGAAACACGGAGCTCCTTGAAGCTGATCGAACAAGTCATTAATCCTCAGGAGTGGATATTTATTCTTGATGGTAACCTTATTCAACAGCCTGTAGTCGATACAAAGTTGAAGACTACCATCCTTCTTTTTCATAAACGACATAGGAGCACCCTAAGGAGATGTATTAGGTTGAATGAAACCTTTATTGAGTAATTCCTGTAACTGCTCTCTCAAAACTTTCAACTCTGCAGGCACCATTATATATGGTGGCATAAAGATAAGATCTATATCAGGCACACTACATTGATACAGAATTCTATCTTCCTATCGGGTGGCAAGCCTGGCAATTCTTCAAAAAAAACTCTAAAAACTCGTACACCACTGGCACCCTTTCAACTGCCTCACTATCTGCTTGTATATCTCTGACCATAACTAAGTAGCCTTTATAACCTCTTCTAAGCATCTTCCTAGCTATGATTGCAGAAATAATATTTTGAGGTATTAAACTCTTGTCACCTCTGAATCTGAATTCCTCATCAGATGGAATTCTGAAAATTACTTCTTTCTCTTGATAGTCCACCGTGGTATAATATTATGCCAACCAATCCATTCCCATAATTACGTTGAAATCAATCACATCAAGCAAAACCAAATCTGCAAGCAACTCTCTACCCTCTACTAACACTAGACAAGATGGAAAGAACACATTTGTATCTAACTCGTCACTAAGTGGAGTCATTACATATAAGGGAATCAACATTGTAGAAGGTTAACATGCTATTCTAGAAGCAAATGTAAGAGACACAAAAGAGTGTGAAGCACCAGAATCAAATAAGACTCTAGCCTTAAAGTCGCATACTAGGAGAATACCTGCCCCAACTCCATTAGATGCTAAAGCATCCTAAGGCATTAAGGTAAAGACTCTAGCTTGACCATGACCTGCCTGTTTTAAAGTGGACAACTGTGTATATCCTCTACCCCCAGCTCTGCCTCCAAAACCTCTGGCTTACTAGCTCAGATCACTACTGAGGATACATAGGTGCCTGATACTACTGATGCACCTGCAGATATGACTACGCAATATATGAGGAAAATCCTTGACCATATGATGGCTGGAACCCATAATTAGGACAATCCCTGGGGAAATGCCCGAATAGTCCACACCAAAAACAAGTTCCTTGTAATAACCCGAGTTTTTAAATTATTTTATTTTAAAATAGGATATGCAGTATTATATTTTATTATTTTATTATCTTGTCAATTATTATCATTATTAGTTTTACGTTTAGTTAACATTTTCTACGTAAATGTGTGACTTTAAGTTCATCATTTCAGGAAATATTATTTTGTCAATATTTAATTTGGTGCATAATATTTTAATATTAATATTTTAATAAATTACATTGTGCGAATGTATTTCATGAGTTTATATATATATATATATATATATATATATATATATATATATATATATATATATATATATATATATATATATATATATATATACAATATTTTATTATCTTATTATCTTGTAAATTATTATCATTATTAGTTTTATGTTTAGTTAACATTTTCTACATAAATGTGTGACTTTAAGTTCATTATTTCGAGAAATATTATTTTTTCAATATTTAATTTGGTGCATAATATTTTAATATTAATATTTTAATAAATTACATATATATATATATATATATATGCACATATATAATTAATTAAGGTTTAATATTAATTAAATGTGTGTATATTGTTATTTTATTGTGTATAATGTATATAAATGTGTGTGTGTGTGTGTGTGTATATATATACATATTTGTGCATGTGTATATTTAAATGTGTGGTTTAGATATACACACACATTATTTTATTATTATAAAGCTATAAACTATAATATATAATAAAATATATACATATACAAAAAAACATAAAAACCCCTCCCCCCCCACCCTCACCCTCTCTCCCCAATCACACCTCCCCTCTCCCTCACCATCGTTGTCGTATGTTTCTTCTCCGTTCAGAGTGCCTCCCTGTCTTCCACCACCTTCTCCTCTCTTCTCCGCCACCATTTGAAGCAGCAGAAGCCAGGACGCCCGAAATTAAACCCTCCAACGTTCGCTCCATTTCCAGCCACCTCCATCTACACCGCCAGCCTCATTCCCTTCCCTGAGCACCGGTGAGTGTGTTTCTAAGCTTCATTTCGTCCGGTTTGGTCTAGATTCTGGTGGTGAGCAAATTTAAGTTTCGGTCATCTAGGGTTTATCAATTTTTCTGGACTTGATTCTCTATGATTCATGCTTGATCTCTTTACAAAAACTGTTCCCCTTAGCTTAATCTACATCCTAGAATTTTTATGTAATTTTTGGGAATTATTTTGATTTTTATGAATTTTTTATAATTTTATTATCATTTTATTATTTCCTTAAATTAATTAAATCAATTATGAAATTATGATTTTTGGTGTTTTTGGTGATTAATATTAATTTTAGAATTTAATTTATAATTTTTGTGAATTTCGTGTAATTTTTATAATTATTTTTAGTTTATGTTAGTTTTGGAAATATAGATTAAATATATATTTAATTAGAAATAATTGTTTAATTAAGTGTATTTGTTGATTTTAATGAATAATATGTTGAGAAAATAAATTTTTTGTAATTATATAATTTTTTATTGAATTTTTGAATATTTTTAGTATTTTATATATATTTTTATATATTAGGGGTAAGTTGGTAATTTGGTAGTAATTTTAGTTAAATATTAAGTTTAATTGGTTTTAATAATTATTTGAGGTATAAAAATGATTTTTACAAATTATTTACTAATTTTTGAAAATTATTTCAAATTATATATAATATACTATTTTTGTAAATAAATGAATTTTTAGTAATTTTTAATATGTTTTTGGATTAATTAAGTAATTTGGATTTATAAGATGAATTTTTATTAATATTTGTGGAATTATTAAGAATGTCGATTTTTAATAATATTATATTATTATTAGGTTTTTTAAGTAATTATTGGTAAATAATTATTTTTGGTGTTTTGATACTTAAATTGCCATATTTTGATACTTAAAGGGTATTTTTGGTATTTATTAAATTTTAATATATTTTATTGTGTTATTGACTTGTGTTGAATTGTGGGCTTTGGTTGGGGATTGTTAAAGTTCAAGATCCCAACCGAGGGTTATGAGAATTTTGTATTTCGAAGTGTACTTTTCTTGCAGGAGCGACTCTACTTTTTAAGTAAAGAGATGTCCGTTTTACAGAGGAGGTTCTACCGAATTTTCAGTAGAATTCTCATAAAACGTGACATCGGGTCAAATTCCGATTCTATATCTGTTTGTACTTAGGAATTCTAGATCGAGTCTCTAGAAGCTTAAGTTAGATATATTCTAATGTCGTGATCATTTTATTTGTTTAGTTGCGTCGAGACCGAGGCCTAGCGAACTAGGCCCGTCGAACCAGTCTCGAGGAGTGCATCCATGTGAGTTATTATGATATATATACATTGCTTAGGTTCTATGTTTTAGAATGCTATGTTTTAAATGTAAGATTTTTGCATAATTGCTTTATTGAATGTTTAAGTATATTGTAGGTATATTTTCAGTATACTTTTAGTATATTTTAATATAAATGCATGTTTTCTTTTTTATTTATATTCAAATTATGTTTAAATATATTATTTGGTTGATTTTATGTATATTTCATGATTTAATTGAACTTATTTTCCGTATATATACCTGGAATATACTTAGTTTATTTTAGGTATATTTCTGGTATATATATGGTATACTTTATCCTTTTGAATGGTTTTATACATTATTTTGTTACTTGAATGTATGTTTTATTTTTAATGAAGGATATCGATAGAACGTGCTTCCTAGTGGGCAGCACTAGGACCGTATATGTACCGGTGTGATAAAAGATAGGTTGAATTATTAACTTATTATGGAAATTATGATTTGATTAAGAATGATGTGATTGATTTGATTGAGATTGATGTGATTGATGGTGTGATTGCTAGCGCTTGGTTGACCAAGTGTCTCGGGGCCAATCATACTAACAGTCAGACTGTTGGAGCTCAGTCGACTTAGTGTCTCTGGGCCAGTCTACTGTCTAATTGGACTAAGTGAATTTACTTGGAATTAAGTGAGCCAGTATGGCTATGGTGTTTTTATGTGATATTTGAGGTTGCGATAACTTATGGTTTTATTTGATCCTTCATAAATAAGATGATTTTCAGTATTATTATAAAATGGTTTTCTTTGCTTTTGTGTGTACTTGCCTGTATATATATATTTATTATATATACTTTTGAGTGTCTGCATTTGACATTTAGTTATGCGTGTATACATATTATAATAATTCACTCAATGAGGTCTGACTCCCCTCCGTTGATGTTTTTACAGGAGAGTTCTCATCTTCAGACCTTAGCAGTAGACCTATTCGTCGGATTTCTTCTGCTCCGACCCTATTATGTAAATTATTTACTTAGTTGATATTTATTGTACTCTAGAAAACTGCAGTAGTTATATTTTGTATCAGTAGTGATTTTATTTATTTTGATGTATAAGATTTTCATTCAGATCTTTAATCTAAATATTGTACTAAATTATTTTATGATATAAAGAGATTATCTAGTTATTTTAAATTGAAATTTTATTTATGGTATATTTTAATTATTTATTGTTGTTTTTTTTTAAGGCATACTACAAGTTCCGGATTCGAAAGCATTCTCGTTCCCTAGCGCCGGTCATGGCCCATGGTCTGGGTCGTGACATTCCTAGCGCTAAGTGACACGGACCCTGATGCACTCGCCCATCAATGGCACATGCACTAGCCCCAGATCTTGAACTGCCATGTCCAGAGCTCTACCCACTGCTGCTACTATCAGTACCAGCATCAAACCTAGCAGTCCTGCCACTCCTATAGCTCTAAGCATAATTGTGTCTGCCAGTCTGATGTGCTCTAAACTGTCTTCTCTTCTGAGAAGTAACCCCTGACTAAGTGCTTGTACTGCCTATCTAGAAAATAGGCTACTGAACCCCTAGGGCTGATCTGCTACTGCCACTCTCGTAAGGATTCGGTATGGTGCCCTGTCAAATATACCTCCACTCAAGCTATCTGGCCTCTTTAACCACACTCTCAAGGCTGCAACCCCCCTATAGATGCCAATATAAGTTAGGCCGAACCTAGTCACATAGAGCTCCACTACTCTCTTCTCGTCCTGCATCATATTAGCAGCATAATGTGACAGTCTAAAGAACTCTCAAGTGTAGTCTCCAACTAACCGATCTCTCCTGGCAATGTTCAGTAACTACCATCTGTAGTTCTCTCTCATCGATGTTGGGCAAAAAAATCTCATAAACCTCTCCTTAAAATCTAACCAGGTCATTACAGTCATATAGGGCTAGATGGACTGCATGAACTAGTCTTAAGCTATGACTGACATAGATAAATCTATTATCATGATCTGTTGGTAGTTTATGTATCTTATCCTGGTTCTGGCCTCGATGGTATTTATGAAATCCAAAGCATCCCCTGTACCATCGAAAGAAACTCACCTCACTCTAGAGTACAATAAGGCAGCATTAGAATCTGTCATCCCCTGAGTCCTCTACTAAAGCATCTACTATACCAAGGGCATTGCTTAGTTAAGAGCTATCAAGCCTTGATTAATTCCTGCCACACCAGCTGCAAAGGCTGTAGGATCCTATATTGGAACTTCCAACCCTGCCTGCGGTTGTTCCTACCTCTGAGCTGCTACTGCTCTAGCTCTACCCTACCTCTACCTCTACGTCGAGGAGCAGGAGGAATAATCTCATCCTAAACAAATTACTCATCGTCATTCTTCTCAAAGGCTGCTTCCGCAGCAGGAGCAGTTCATGTTCGCCTCATTCTGGAAAGAGACACAAACGAATTTAGGACAAGATAAAAATACTACATAAGCGTAGAATACAAGAAACAAGGAAGACAACAAGTGACAATTATCAACCTATTACTGCAATAGTTTACAAAAAACAGAGATTAACAATCGAAAACATATATGAAATTAGCCAAATCTCTAATACTAACTTTGTCAAGACCCGAACCCAAAAAGGGCACATGACCGGCACTAAGGAATAAGAATACATAAAGTACTCGAAACTCATAGTGAGGCTTAAGGAAAATTGCAATAAAGTATAGACAATAATAGAATGAAAATATATTTGTAATATCCCGAGTTTTTTAAATATTTTATACTACATCGGGATATGCAGTGTTAATAATTTTTGTATATATATTTATAATATTTTATGAGTTGTTGTTTGTTTAAAGCTAATTTTAATTATTTTATATTATTTTAAGTACTTTACGTAAAATTTTTCCGGAAATTGTATTTTCGGGGACGTAAATAATTTAATACTATTTATTTTGACTAGTTTTATAAATTTGCATGAACTCATATATAATTTTAAAGTGCTAAAATAAATTGTATATATGTATACTTATTTAAATTAATTAGAGCTTAATTAATTTCCTTAATTTTAATATTTAATTTTTGTATTAATTAATTAATTTTAAGTGTATAAATTATTAAATATATTAAAATATTTGTGTGGTGAGTATTATTTGTGTGTGGGAATATATATATTACTATAATATAGTGTGGACATATATATATATATATACATATATACACAAATTTTAATCAAAAAAACAAAAGTTGTCTTAATTACAGTTTTACCCCTCTTTCATCTTCTTCCTCCAAAAACGTTTTCAGTCATTTCCAGCCACTTTCAAGCTGGTTTTCTTACTGTTACTATGCCCCTCAGCCTTCCGCCTCCACCTCCAGCCATTCCCACCACCTGAAACACTATTTTCCGGCGTTGTTTGGCCGGATTTTCATCAAGAAACCAAAAACCAACTTAGCTCCGATCAAGCACTTTCCGGCCACCAAATTTGATGTTGTCAGTCTCTATCTTCTCCTTGAGCTCTGGTGAGTGTGATTCCAAGCTTTGGTTCACTTGATTTGGTCTAGAATTGCTTAGGTTTCAATTTCTTCAAATCAGCCATTTTGGGTTTTGAATTTTTTTAGCTTTAATTTGATTAATTCATGAAAAATTCCTTCACAAACTTTGTTCCTGGAAGCTTAATCTACATGTTGTAATTTTTGTAGAATTTTTGGAATTTATTTTGATATTTGTGAATTTTTTATTATTTTATTTTTATTTTCTAATTTTCGAAAATTAATTAATTAAATTATGAAATTATGTTTTATGGTGATTATAGGAGTTGAAATGAATTATAGAAATTTATTTTTAATTTTTTTGAATTTTTATATATTTATTTGGAATTTATTAAGTTTATGTAATTTTGAAAAAATAAGGTTAATTATGTGTTTAATTGAAATAAATTGGTAATTGAGTATATTTATTGATATTGTTGAATTATATGTTGAGAAATTAATTTTTGAGTAATTATATATTTTTTGGTGAATTTTTGAACATTTATAGTGAATATATATATATAGGGATATTTTGGTAATTTTATACTAAATTGGCTAAAAATGTAATTAAATTGGTTTTAATAATTATTTGAGCTATAAAAATGATTTCTGCAAATTTTTAGTATTTTTAACTAATTAAAACTATTTTTCGTAAATTATTTTCAAATTATATATATTATACGATTTTTCTAAATAAAATGAGTTTTTATCGGTTTTTAATAAGTTTTAGCGTTAATTACGTAATTTGGATTTATAAAATTTTTAGGGAATTTTTTTGGAGTAATAATAGTATATTATGTATATTTTGTATTACATGGATAAATATGTAATTTTATGCTAATTATGGTTAAATATATATTTTAGTTGGTTTTATTAATATTTAAGAGGTTTAGAGGATAATTGGTATTTTTAATTAAGTAATGTTAATTTTGAATATTGTTTCCAAATATTATATATATATGTATAATATATTATTTTGGTAACAAAAAAAATGTATATATGGTTATATTTAGCATATTTGGTATAATGGTTTTAATTAAGGTATTTGTTGATAGTTATATTAATTATGAATTATATATATATATGCATATTTTAAGAATAATGTATATTATTGGAAATTATGGGTTTTTATATATTTATGTCTAATTAAATTTAATTAAGTGTCATGTTATACTTTAAATATGATTTTAATGTTTATTTATGAAAGTAAAATTTTTCTGAATTTATTAATTAGAATTGAGTTGTGAACTCGGTCGGGCTAATACTGTATTGGAGAGTCGACCCAAGTGTAGATTGGGTGTGAATTTTTAGAAGTGCATTTTCCATGCAAGAATGGCTCTACCTATGGTAGAGAGATGTCGGTTTTACAGAGGAGATTCTGTCGAAATTTTGATGGATTTTCTCGTAAAACGTGATATCATCAGTAAATTTCTACCGTTAATTAGGCTTCTTCCTTTCTATAGAGTCTTATCCGATCTTCCTCGAGTCAATCTAGAATTTCACTATTTCTGTTGATCTTCTATTTCAATTCCATAGACATGTTTTTAAAAGAGTTATGTTATTTATTTTCTAGAGAATATCGAAGCGGAAGCCGTGAGACCAAGGGAGACGCGTGGTCGTCAGCCTTCTCGTTCATCTTGTAAGTCGATAAAATGATTTGTGCGTGTATTTTATTTAAAGATGCGTGCGCTCATATTTTTATGTTATTATTATATGATTTATTTAATTTAATGCTACTATTTAAAGTTTAAGCGCATTTTATTTATTTAAAATCAGTTTTGAGAAATTTTGGTAGAATGGGCTACCCGGTGGGTTTCACCAGGACCGTGTGCACATGGTAGAATTGAGAGATGGATCCAATTATTGTATGACTGGTGAATATTAAACTGGGACGGGTGCCTCGGTGGAAGCCTTTACTCTCTGGGACTGCCAGTGATTGGAAAGTCAATAATGGACTGGGATGGGTGCCTCAATTGATGCCTTAGCTCTCGGGGACCGCCAGTGCCATATATTTTGGATTAAGTGAATGACTGCGACTTGGTGCCTCGGTTGATGCCTTTGCTCTCAGGGACCGACAGTCTATTTGGAACAAGTGGGCTCGGTTGGCCATTTAGAACTTTGGGTTTAGGGTTCTACCGAGATTTTTTTTAAAAAGCTATATTTATACATTATAAATTATTTTCACTACAACTATATGGTTTTCAAAAAGGTTTTCAAATCGTATAGCTCTTTTTATTGACTTACTCAGTGAGGTCTGATTCCCCTCAATTTATTTTTTTTCAGGAGCTTGGGAGTTCGACCTCAGATTACCTCCACGCCGGGTTTCTTCCTCACCGGCTATTTTATGTAGGTCATTGTAAGTTGTACTGTGTGTTAATCTAGGTTGTTGCAGTAGTATATGTACTAAGAGTTGTATGTTTTAAGTATATTGTGTAGTTATTTGTACGAACCACGCTTATGTATAAAGATTTAAATTTGATCTATAATATGAGACATTGAAGCACATTTTAATTAAGCATTTGAATTTGTGTATTTTGAGAAAAATTAGTTTGATAATGCGTTCTATTTTAAAATAAAGTTTTAAAATTGTAAGGTGTTGTTTATCTTTTCTTTAAGACTTACTACGGGTTTCGGGGGCCTTATGCCTTCCCATTCCCTAGTGCCGGTCACGTGCCCTCGGGTTCGGGTCGTGACAATTTTAATTAAAGATAAATAACATAAATGAACTAATATCCAAAACAATTTTAGATAAAATATAATAATTATCTTTAGTACAAATTTTTAATACATACAACAATCTATGAAATATAACATAATAGTTAACCGTTACTACTACTGTGATGTTCTAGATTTAAAATACATACATAATAATAATACATCTCAAATAAATCTACATAAAATAGCTGAAAAAGAAGAAACCCGGTGTAAGAAAGGCTGACTAAAAGGTGACTCCCGAGATCCTAAAAAAATAATTAAGGGGAGGCAGACCTCACTAAGTAGGTTAATAAAAGAAATGTATATAGTATAAAAATCTCCTTTAAAATATATTTATGAAAATAAGAATTTATAATTTAAACTATTTAATTTTTATTGAAATCCTCTTTTATCGAAATGAGGTAATTAAAAACTCATTAAATACTATAAAAATATAATTAGCTTCCTTAAATCATTTTATAAGAAAACTAGGTAGAACCCTAGTCCACAAATGTAATAGTCTTTCGGCTCTCTTATAATCCAAGGATTGCCAGTTCTTAAGAGAAAAGCATCAACCGAGCTATCAGCCACAGTCAATTCACTTAAACCAATATTTACTAGCGATTCTCGAGATCAAAGCATCATCGAGCTACCAGCCCCAGTAATATATATAAATCACGTCCGAGAGTAAAGCATCATCGAGCCACAAAATTTCAACACTCACTCTCAATCCTACCAATGCACACACAGTCCTGATAAAACCCATCAAGTAGCCCATTCTACCGTAACTTACTTTAAAATAAATAAATATAAATTAAACAAGAAAGATTACAATAAAAATAAAATTAACTAATCATATGAAAATTTAATATAACCATGCTAATATAAATATAGCAATAATAGGAGAATTCAATTTAAATTGACATTCTTATAATAATATAATTCTTTAATAAATTCTGCTATTTATTAAAGTCAATATATATATATATATATATATATATATATATATATATATATATATATACAGTTCAATTATTAACTTATAGGTGGAATGCACTCCTATATGCAGTTAAGCTCAACCTCAACCTGTTGACTTGACTGGAGATGCGACTAAAGAAAATAAATAAATAAAAGGAAATTAAAAACGAAATTTCTATAAATTCTAGATTTTTAAGGAAATGCCCAATTAAAAATGACTCTACTAAAACAGACCTAATGTCACGTTTTACAAGAAATTCACTAAAAATTCAGCAAAATCTTCTCTATAAAACGAACATTTCTCTACAAAAATAGAGTCAACCATGCACAAAATAACACTTCAAATAACCGCAACAACTCCAAATCTCAGGTTGAGCCCCCGAACAACACTTTATACCAAACTGAAAACCAATTTCATAAATCATAATATAAATCAATAAAATTCCATTTAAATACCAAAATTAATTTATTTACACAAATAAAGCATAAAAGACATTTATTTATAAAATAATTAATAAAATTCATATTAAAATCAAATTATGCTATAAAGGTCCTTATTTAAAATTTTGAAATTAAATAGCGTTTAATTACCGATAATTAATTAAATTATTCAATTATATAATTAAACAACCAAAAACTCATTTAAATCATAAAAATCATAAATACTATTTTATTCGGATATTATTTCAATAATTACTAATAATTAGCTAAAAATAGGAATAAATTCATAAAAATTATTTTAATATTATTTATTACTCAAAAATTATCCAAAACATCATAATTCACCATAATTTCAATTAAAACATAAAATTTACCAATTTATACTAATTTTCTTAAAAATTCATTTTTGACATAAATATTCAAAAACTTGTAATAAAAATTCGGTAAATAATTTTAATAAACTTCCTTAATGAAACTTATTTAAAATAACTAGTAAAATTTATTAAAAATATAAAAAAAATTTGGCTCATGAATAGTGTCGTGAACAATAACCCGAGACCCCAGAAGTTCAAAAAATTCCTAAAAATTCACAAAAATAATTTTTAGAAACCTTACAATACATACAATAATCAGTCCTAAATAACCAACATCAAATAAAATCAAATTAAACTTCAATTTCATAATTTAATAAAAATACCCAAATTTAAATTTTGTGAAATTTGAATTGTTATTGGTTAAATTTTCTAAAATTGATCGAGGATTATCGAAGATTGGGTCGAGAGCTTCAATTCAAGCCCAAGATTTGCTAAAAAAGTTGTTGGTTTTCCTTCCAATTTCTAGCACTGTTTAAAAACGAAGGAAGGAGGAGGAGGTTCAACTCCGGTGACCACTGCAGCTGCTGGCAGTGGGGAGGGCGTCCTCCGGTGGCAGCGCAATGAGTTGGAGTAGCGGCGGTGGCAAGGGACGGTGATGGGTGGTGCTGCTGCTTGCTGTCGCATGGAAGAGGAAGAAAGAAAGAGAGGAAAAGGAAAGAAAAAAAATTTATGTATATTTTTTTTATATATAAAAAGCATAAAAGACATAATAATATAATATATTAAACAAAAATATTATTTATAATTATTTTTAACCACAAAATATAATAAATTGTGCTCAAATATTTCAAATAAATACTAAAATTAAATATCACAATTTAATATAATAATAATAATAAATAAAAATAATTATTAACAGTGCATATTTTGAATTTTAATTTTTAATTTAATTCATAAAAATTTAAGTCTTTACAAAAATGAAAATTTAAACAATTGAATTTGGGGTCAAAACTGAACTGTGACAAATAAACTCTACTATCCAAATAGATCTCTAAATAAATTTCAATTTGATATATTATAAATTTTGTAACTCATTTAATGTCAAAAGTTATGGGCCTTTAAAGTACAGTTGTACACCATGTCCATACACTGTCTGATCCGCATCAGTTACATTTAATGTTTTAAAGTTTACTAAACATAATTAAAGAGAGTTAATGTATTACAGAAGTAATATTTACCCTTATTTAATCTCAATCCAAACGCATTTTAAATAGTAAATATATAATCAAATATCAATTGCGATATGTGCATATAAAATTGTTGGTTTACCCAAAAAAAATTAATGGAATAATTTTAAAGATGACTTTTGATATCACTTTAATTTAAATGAGATAATATTAAATTTCATCTTTACATAGCGAAATTAAAAATTGATATAAGATAATTGTATTATAATTTTCTAGTCTTTCCCGATAAATTACTCAACAAGCATTCAAAATTAAATCTGCGGTGGTTATGTTAAAGTAATTTTAAATTATTAAAAAATTAAATTCAAATAATTTTTTTAAATTAGCTTCAATTATAAAATGTAAGTAAAAATTAATTTCATAATACGATATGGAAAGATGTCTTGTAATTTTATCAAAAAATATTAAAAATTTTCACAAAACAAAGTGATAGAATATTTATCATAAGAGATTACATATTGATATTTTTAATTATTTTCTATATCTTTTAATAAATAATTTATCATTTAATGCATAATAAAATACAAATGACAATTCTATATATATATTTTTTTTTTTTTGAGAATTCTATTCTATTTTCTTTTTTTGGTCAATAATCTATTTTCTTTTTTTTTTTTGTCAATATTCTATTTTCTCCTGCTAGTGAAGCTGGCACTAATAATGTTTACCCTAACAAACATCTGGCATTTGATGTGATCTTTTGAAATTTATTTAGTGGTGAAAAAGAATAAATCCTATAAATGACAACAAACATGTGGTTATTTTAGTTCATTATTTAATCAAATAATTTTTCTATAGTTGACACTATTGACTTCACAAAGAGAATAGAAAAATCAACATCTACTGAAGCGTGAATTAAAAAAATAAAAATAAATAAAAAGGTGCTAAAATTCTATGTTGTCAATTTGTAGAATAAGATAAATCTCAAAAGACATGAGTCATTAATTAGGAACTTTACATTTAAATAAGAATTAAAGATTTGGCTTTCTGAAGAGTTCCAAAAGATGAGTTAACCGTATTATTATAATTTGGGATAAAGCCAATGTACAAATCATCGTTATAATTCATATGCAAATATAATTTTTTTTTTCTTTTTTGGCCAATATAAATATAATATTTGTTCCATCTTTCATGTTATTTTTTTAGTCTTGAATATTATAAACAAGTCAAAAATCAATGCTCCAAAAAAGTATTAACAAAGTATAAATCCTCACAAATGATTTAGTGGATGACCCACAATTCCTATGTATGCTCAGGGCGTGATTCACACTTATCCATTAAATAAACATTTAAAATTTTTATAATAATTTTATTCGGATGAAATTAAATCAATTAAAGTTTAATATTGATTTAAAAAATTTTAACCTCATAAAATATGGAAATTAATTATTATCGTCCATATTAAAGTGGAATATCCTAATAATATATTTGTTGAATTAATAAAATAATATTTTTACATAAAAGCTCCATGAAAGAAATTTATCTCCTCTAAAGTTTATAAAAAATCTTATTAACCATAATTAGGGATTTCATATATAACTGGAACGACACTCATAAATTGTAAATATTAATTTATTAAGAATTAATCAGATTGAAACTATAGCATCATTATTCGATGAAATCGAAATATCTGTAAGATCCGAGTCACAATTTGTATCAATTAAACAAATTGTTGGAATTCCCAAAATAATACATTACCAAAGAAGCATATATTCTTCATGTTGATCAACTATTATTACAATATCAAGTATCGTCATATATTTATTCCCACCTAGATATGTTTGCAAGTGAGTGAGACTATCAAAAATGGATAGTCTAACATATCTATACAAATTAAAATTAGAATGCACTAATTAAAATTAAAAGATGAATTATCCATTCATAAAAATAAAAGATACATCTTGATAAAAAAAATAAAAAATAAAAATACAATCAAGAAATATCAAAATAAACTATTGTGAAATTCTTATTATTATTTTTCATACATTAACAGAGCTCTTTTAGTTTACAACTTGAAGATTTAAACATTTCACTCATTGACTTTAATTCGTTATAAATTGACTATCTATTATTTAAACGAGTTCAATTACAGAGAAAAAAAAAACAACAAATTTTTGCAATAAAAAAAATATTCACACTCCATGAAAGAATCAAATCCCATAAAGGACTAATATATATATATATATATATATATATATATATATATATATATATATATATATATATATATATATGCGCACAATAATATTGGATGATTTTCTTTTCTACGGTGAATTTTCTTTTTATTTTTTAGCTCCTCTGTTTTCCGACAATAGTAATTGTTAAACGTGTATTTTGTATAATAATCAACCTTTACTATAGATATTAGAAGGATATTTCAAATTTATTTTTGTAATCATTTTAGTCTTATGATAAATATATATTTAATAAAATGAAGGATTACTTTTTATTACGTGATTCATATATAAATTTCACTCTTTTGAGTTTATGTTAAAATATAAAATAAAACAATATAATATCTTAATCTTAATTGGTTGCTTATTTTAACGATTTAAACAATCAATCAAAAAAAAAAATCATTTTAAGTAAATAATCATCCAATCTAAGCTTGATACTAAAGCCTCTATTTGCATTTGCCGACATGAGAATTTCAACACGTGAAATTTCTTTTTGACCATAAATGTTAGTTCACATTCCAAAAGATAATATATTTATATATATTAATTGGAAAATTTTTCCACCATTATAATTAAGTGAGGATGCATGAATGCGCATGTTAGTCCGAATATATTCGATATTTATTGGTCATAAACATTTCAATTGATTTGAATTGAAATTGATAAATTTATTAATAGATAAAAGCTCTTAATTTTGATTGGTCTTTATTTTTTCATGCACCTTATTTAAATTCAAAATCTTATTTAAAAAAGTTTAAATCTTTATCATCTAAATGAAAAATATTAATAAATATAGTGTCAATTTGTTAATTATATTATATATTAAATTTCACTATCATATAATATTTTCCATTTTTGTCTGCAGTAATATATATACATCTTATACAAAGAAAATATGTCACATTAGATGAAATGACTAAAAAGTTTTGGGACAATTACACTCCTAAGATTTGTCATAATTTACTATTCAATTTCTACATTTTCAAAAATTAACTAATAACTTTCTCATATTTGATTTTATTAACTATTTTTCATTTTATTTATTAAATATCCTCTTAGATTTGATATTTTTATTATAAATATGAGGAGGTATTTAATTAGTGGAATAAAAAAATAGTTAATAAAATTAAATTTGAATAAATATTTAGTTAACTTTTAAAAATGTAGAGATGAAATAATAAATTATAACAAAGCTTGTAAGGTGATTGTAATTTACCCAAAAGTTTTTGTATAAGAAGCCTTTCTCTTGAAACATGTACCATTTTTTTTGTTTAAATCACTTAGAGTTTTATTAATGTAGTTTGATCTTGTTAGCAAAACAAATTTTAAAAATGATTATAGTATATATCACGATTTAAATTTAAAATATTATTTAAATAAAAATAATTTCTATTAATTGATTTTAATGATTGTTGGTTATTGTCGCTTGATTTTTTTCTTAAAACTCTCATCTCAGCCACCCCTGATTACCTTTTCAATCAAAAGTGATTTTTTTTATTTTATTTTATTTTATTTTATTTTTTATTTTTTATTGAAATTGTTAAATTTTCCTTCATAAAATTCTTACCTTTAATGAGATTATTATGGTTTCTGTCAATAGATTTTGTATATCTTTTTGTAAAACTTATGTTGGTATTTTTACAATGAACTCATTCAAAGATTAGAGAGTTGATTTATGATTAAGTACAGATAGTCAAGTTGCAAATTAAAAGAGTTTGTCATAGTAATTGAAAAATAAAAATAAAAAATTTCATAATTTAAGATTCCATTTATTTGCAAAAAATATTTTTTCTTTGAAGAAAACATTTTTAATATTTTTCAAAAAATATATTTTCTAAAAAAAAATATTTTTCTAAAAGATATTTGGTTGCAACACTAAAAGACAATAAATTAAGAGAGAAAACATTGAAAAATAAAAGAGAAAACAATAAATAAAGAGAGAAGACATTAGAAAATATATTGAAAAGTAACTTTTCATCCTTTATTTGAGAAATTATTTTTTCTTATTTTAAAATTATTTTTCTTTAAGTAGTAATTATTTTTCTTTAACTTATTTTCTTTATTAATTCAAACATTAAAAATAAGAGAAAATATTTTACTAAAAGAATATTTTTCATAAACAATCGGAGGCTAAATAAGAATTTATTTTGATATTTCTTAATTATACTATTTTATTTCTTTTTATCAAAATATACTCTTAATTTTTAATGAATTAATGAAAGGTTCATTTTTTCTCTAATATTGTCGGTCACCAGTTTTTTAGTTCCATTAAAATCAGATAAATTATAAATGATTTAAACTTTAATTAAAATCAAAATAAATATGAACAAATTGAACTTTATCACGTATTCTAATGCTCAATTTAACTTTGCTTGTTTATAATTTTAGATACCTGAATTCTGTGTAAATATAATAATTTTTTTTATATCTATTAATATAAATCTTTAATTCAAAAATAAAAGAAAATCAACCAAACTAGGCTTAATCTCTCAACGTGATTGAAATGACAATTTCTTTTTTTTTTCTTCAATCAAACTAACATTTCATTACGTTATATGAATTGCAAGTAATAAAAATCCAAAAAAAAAATCTTCTTCCTTGTCCGCACGTCCATATATCTTAATAGTTTATAAACTTAAAATATAAAATAAACTCAGGAATAATGACCAATGAGAGGATTTTATTTGCATTTATGATTTACAATAAAATCATGACAATATATATATTTTAATCGAATTTCAACTGTATTTCGAACTCCATATCTTATAATTGTGGAGCCGATATCCAGTCTCAACTCTTAATATTCAATTAAGGCTAACTAGTAAATTTTAAAAAAAAAAAAAAAAACTAACTAGTAAATTAAGGGCTAATTTAAACTTTTAATGGCCTTAAAAATGGCTTGAATAATTAAAATTATCTTGGAGATTTAAGAGATTCTACTTGGGATTTGCCCCGAGGACCCATTGTTCTAATGAAAAGTCTGTACTCATCAAAAGTCATAGGTGGGTATAGTGAAGGTCTCTCTTCTGTCACAAGCTCCTCCAATGGTTGTATTGGAATATCACTCTTAGGATTATAGAAGAATGCTAATGACAGTCTCTCTTTGGCTGAATTTACAATCACTCTATGCTCCACACTCTTATATATTGCATTGCTTAGTACCTGCATCACAACATAATCAAACAATTAAGCTATTAATCAACTTTCGTTCTTTAATTAACAACGATTATTATTCTATGTTGAAATTAAGTAACTAAAAAGTAAAAAATAAAATTTAATATTCTCACATAGAAGTTTTCTATTTTCTATTTTCTATTTGAAATGTAAGTACTGCTCTTACTCTATATATGATTAAAAAATATATAATTTTATTGTGTCACTGAATTTTTGTATGTGGAAAATATCATGTTAAACAAATTAAATTATTTTGAGTCAGCACCATATATAAATTCCTTACAAAAATTCGTTCGTCCCATATTGAATATGGTGTAGGAATATCTCACAATTATACCAAAAAACTATTTTTTTTGTAATGAAATATAAGAAAACTTTTATAAATTTTTTTAAATGTAAATTGAAAAGATTTATGTGATATCCTAAATCACAATAATGTGTGATGAGCTGAACAATGAGATTGAGTGTTTGTTTTTGTTGGTTGCACATGTTAAAAATGTACAATTGCTTGAAGAATTAGGTCAAAAGTACACTTTCGAAATATGGCAGAAAGAATGAGACTAAGACAACACGTAACAATGTTTTGATAAAAAGATTGAAAGTGAGCACTAGCTAGCTACTACCCGCTACTACACAAGTACTTGTAATAAAGAAACAAGAGTTAAAAGCTTAGTATAACTTTTATCTTGTTGATCTAATTAGGGTATACTAATTAACATTCATTGCATTTTTTTTCAGCAACTTATTGCATATTGTCAAATGTTGGAAATAGGAATAATACTTGTCCGGTGGATCTCAAACATGCCTTTAAGCATATATGTTCGCATATGTTCAAAAGAATTGAGAAAGAAACGGTACAAATATATATACATGTGTTCTTGTTCCAGAAGAATTTAATTCCAACCTTTTCACTATTTAAATGTGACCATATTTTCCTATCATTATTTAGTTTTTTTCATAGAAGTCTAATTAAATAATTATTAAGTTTTTTTTTCTTTTTTAATTTAATAAAGATTTAAGAGTTAGATGTAGACATTCGCCATAAACGTAATCTATTACTATTAATATTGATGAAAAATAGTTATGGAAATTCGAATTCAAAATCTCTACAATTTTATTATATGATAATACTAATCTAACCATTCTAATCGGTAATTATTTATTAAGTTGATTGTTAACACTTCTAATTACTTTATTTTAAAAAAATTAAAATACTAAAAATGGGCAAGTGAAGAAGACTTTTGACTAGAAGTTACAAATTGTTGCCCATCAAATCATGGTCCCTCCATGTGCCTTTAACTAGGTTCACAAAATCTTAGCCAAACATATTTCGCACATATAGATAATTTACAAAGATAAGATACACGAGCCAGAGGCCCCCCCATCCCCCCCCAAAAAAAAAACAGAGAGAGTTTAGCTCTGTTTACCTGAATTTGATCACCAATATTGACAATAAAACCATGTGAAGCTGGTTTCACCGTAATCCACCTATCACCCCGACGGACTTGAAGACCGGCGACATGGTTGTCCGGCAAGAGAAGGGTCATTCCACCAGGGTCCGAATGTGATGATAGACCAAGGGTTAATTCAGGTTGGGGACATTTTGGATAAAAATTTACTCTTAAACATGCCCCAACATTTTCACCACCAAATGAATCTTGTAGCCTATCTCCTTTTAATCCAAGATTAATTGATAATACCTTCATTAATCTCCCACAAAGCTTTAACACTTGCTTCCCATATTCATCAATCACTTCCCTACATGTATTTCCAAAACCCCTTTTAATCACACTTAGTTCTAACCAAATATATTAATTAATTAATTAGAAAAAAAAAAAAAAAAGAAGACAATTGTGTTAGTTAAGTGAAATCTAAACTAATTATTGTTTGACTACTACAACCTCAATAAGCTGTTAATGTTTGCTTTGTTGGCAACCTTTTTAAAATTCATACTAGGTACGATGATGTAGAAGCAACATCAATCCAATTCACAATCAATATTAGTGCTCTATGCACTATTACATATAACTTTAATCCAACAATAAAACTTGACTAAAATTTAATTAAAATGGATGAAGCGCGAAACACTTCATTTAAGTTTTATCGAAAATATTTAATTTTTTTTAAAAAAAAAACAAAAAATGAAAATTTAAATTAAATTAGATAAAATTACCTGCAATTAGGTGGAAGGGCAGGCCATTTATTATAATCTTTCAATGATAAAGGAAGATAGTGAAGAAAGTAGTAGTCACTCCAATCAAGAATGGCTCCTTTTTCTATTCCTAATCTGCTACCATAACCTTCGTAAGTTCTTGGTGAATTTGCATAAACTTGCTTCTCTTCCATAGGCAAATGAAAGAATTGTCTCCATATTTCTCTAGCAGAGTCCATCAATTCAGGCTCAACCCCATGATTTATCACCTGGAAAAATCCCCACTCTCGACAAGCCATGGATATTTGATTAAGAATAGAGGCATGTACACCATGATCATCACCAAACAAGCCACTGAAATCAATAATAGGGATATTGATATCATCATCATCAAGATGAATAGTAGATGATGAAATCGATGGTCTGTCAGTTGGAGGCTTGATATATCTTATGGGGATTTCAGATAGGCAATTTTCAGACAAAGATTGAACACGAACTATTGGTTCAGGCCATTCTTGAAGAGTTTTCATGATGTTGATCTCTACTCAATGAACAAAAAAAATGTAACAAAACTCTATATTGTTACAATTGCCATGGAAGCTACAGATACAAAAGATTAATGAAACAGAAACCAAAAAGAAAATTAAGGGTGTTCCAGAAATGGAAGAGGAAGAAGTTGTAGATATAGAGATGGATATGAAGAGTGGTAGTTAAAAGGAGGATGAGAGGAGAGCTAGACTAGTGGAAAAATGGAACGGACATATAAAACGTGAAAATAATGTGTGTTCTTTTTCTTCTAAAGAATTTGTCAATATGGGTTGTGACATGGAGTGAGGAAATACGGCTATCTTTTTTCTCTTTTCTTTTCTTTTTTTAAGAAAAATTTAGTCTATATTTAAAATATTATATTTTAACTGCAAAAAAATTATTTTCACTTAAATTAAATTTTAAATTCAAATTTTATTATCTACCATTGCATTAAATAAGTTGTTGCGAGCTTTTTATCGTTCCTATGGTTAGAGTCTCATAATCTCTAAATACTAGTAATTTAGACAAAAAAAAAATTATATTCAACAACTTAACCTCTGAAACATATCTTAAATGATTATGTATGAAGTCATATATCTTAAATTTACATTTTATGAAAAAACACGTATCAAAAGAGTTTTTTTCAAAAAATTTACTTTGAAATTCAAAATAATTTAAACGCATATAACTACTGAATATCTAGAATATTAAATATAAAAAAATAAAATTATGATTAGTTAATAAAAAATAATATGTATATATGTATTTCAAATTTAACTATTGTACCTTAACCTTTGACCCGGTGGTCAAGGTGTTAAGGATGGAGTAGAAAATTAGGGGCTCAATCACCTTTTTCCTCAAATTTCTTTGGTAAAAAAAAAATTAACTATTGTATATAATATAGTATAAATTTTTTGTATTAAAAATTATATATTTTTTTTATATAAATTTAAATATATTGTTTGATAAATTCTAAATTATTATTATTATTGTTATTATTGGCAGCATGTCATGTTTTTGTATACATGAGTTGTACTTTGTAAGCAACCACAGTGTGGGTAATGGCATGTTGCAAAATTTTGTGTGCTGTGTGTGACTTCAATTAAGATTTTGACAAGTTGAAAGAAACCAATTTTTAATTTTTTCCATAATGAATATTTAGGTGACATAATAAAATAATTTTCAAAATTATTTTTGAAAATAAATGGCATGACCCATGAAAAAGAACTGTACGTTCACATTTCGGCGCCGTGCACAACTTTCTCTTTGTCACTTATTGTATGTTATGAAAATGTTAAATATATCTGTGGCCCCATGAATTTAATAAAATTTATTTATTTAATATTTTAATTTATAATTTTATTATTTTAATTTATATAAAATATAATAATCTAATGATATAATACAATTTCCATTTTTATATATTATCATTTTTTATTATTAATTTGACACATTTATTTATAATTTTTAATCAGTTAAACTTTTAAAATATAATAGATATTAATTTACTATTATATCACATATACTGGTAAGGAATTTAAAATTACATTTTAGATAATTTTAGGTGTTGAAATAAAATTATAAATTAAAATGTCAAACTGAAAAAAGTAATAAATATAAAAAGTTAAAAATGCATATAAAATTTGGACATCATTAGACACATTGAATATATTTTTCTTTTTTTTTTTACCAAATATTTTCCCATATTGAAAAAAAAATACATACAATTAACATCTGATGTTCTAAATATTAGTGTAAATTTTTTGAAATAAAATTTACTTTTAAATTTTTTAAATAAATGCATTTTCTCTTGTATTATTTATTGGTTCGAATTTCGTAAATGTAAAAGTTTATATGATTATTGAATATTGGAGAAATTAAATATAATAAGTTAGTTAACTTTCACATTGCGGTGTGCTGCATGAATAGTCTCGTTATAGATCATAATTTTATTAAATTGCCCTATAGAATTATAGGCCCCTATTTCATGGGGGGACAAAAACGAAAATTCTTTTGCTCCATATATGATTTACCCATATAGATAAAACATGGTGATAATAACTCTTTTGAATTAAACATATACCTAGCTAGCTAGAGATAGGCATTTATGTCCATGAGATTTCAACTTTATAATGTGAAGAAGTTTACTTCTATAGAACATGAACACACAAGTACACTTAATTCTACAAAATGGTGGACACTATTTTACTGACAAATATCAATTAATGTATGATAGCTATATAGAAATCTTTGAAGGTGAAGATGACGAATGGCTGTTGGTGAAAATGAAGAATAGGGTGGAATTTTGGTGAAACGCAATTGGTACATGAATTTAGAAGTGTTCGTGGATTTGGGTATATTCTTAATTCAGGTTTTTTTTTTTTTTTACCAAAGTGTTAGTTGTTTGGAGTTAGATTTGAAGGGAGGGGAGAGGGAGGTGGAGTGGAGATTCAAATCTCCCATGTCTATTATGACCTTGCACGCCTTCACCACCACGCCATAGGCATGGGGCTCTTCTTGATTCAGTTTAATGTGTTAGAAATAGACTAGATTCGAATATAATTTATTAAATTCAAGACAATCTAGTCAGTCATGATTCTGTCTATTAATATATATGAAAGACCCTTAGAAGCGAGTGAATAAGGTTAATGAGGGTTTTAGTAAAATAAAAACAATTTTAAGGAATTAAATAAGAATTGAATGAATGTTGAAAAGAAAGAATAAAGAACACAATTATTTAAAAAGTTCGGATTCAACAACAATCATACATTTCCACCTAACTTATTATCAAGTTAAAATTTTTAATTACTCACAATTTTATTCACAAAGATTGAAACTACATAAGAATTTTATGACTCACTCTTACAACCTTACAACTTGAGTTTTCAAGGCTCACTTAAAAACTAAATCTTAAGTGTTTTAATGGACAACACTTAAACCAATTCTTTTTAGAATAGAACTTCACTTCTCATTTTCTTAATCCCAAAAAATAAAAGAACAAAAATGTCTATTCTAACACTCACCAACTCTCACAAGAGTTACACAAATACAAAAATTGTTTAAGAGAGAATTTGAGAATTTAATTGAATGTTTAAGAGAAAATAAATGATAAACAAGTTTCTTAACTTCAAAATAATCTTCAGAGATCATATTTATACTTAAACAATTCAATTATAGTTGTTGGAAACAATAATTTAGTTCCCAACAAAAACAAAGTCCATTTGAATGAAATTTGAACTTTTGAGTTGCATTTGTCAGGTCCGGATTGGGATATCATCAGTTATGGTTAGGACGAACATTGAATAGCCATTGTATTTGAATTTTTGCACTTGTCCCGATCAGGATATCATTGTCCCGGGCAATGTCCCAGTCAGGACATTAAATCCAGATAAGTTTTGCCAAAAATTGAAGTTTTGCAAAAATTGATCTGTCTTGGTCTTGGTCGTGATATTCAATGTCTCAGTTGAGATATTCAATGTCCCAGTCGGGACCATGATTGGATTTGTACTTTTTGTACAATTTAGTCCATATGTTAAGTTTGATCAAGATAATACTTTGTGATGTCTTTTCAAGACTAAAGACGATCGAATTAACCTCAAATCTCCTCATAAAAGTTGTAGATAATTGTCTTATTTTTTCATATCATTTTGAATCACCTCAATTGAACCTCTGTAGCTCAAGATATTGCTGAAATACTAAGACTTATGCAATCTAAAATGGAAGCTGCATATGCTGGTTGACTTAAGATTTGCATACCCAAATGAGCTCAAATTTTGACAAGTAAGCTCAATTAAGAAAGCTTAAGATGTCTACTTCAAAAGTGATGAAGATCATTTTCTCATTGTGGAGCTCTAAGGATGTCAAAAAACCTCATTGAATTTCAGATATCAAATTAGCCCAAAAGATCATTGTATATCCAAAAATGTATATTTTTGGTATACAATTTCTTACACACTTAATTGAAATCATTAGTATCAAAATTGTTTATTAAAGTCTAAAATTAGGAGTTTGATCATGCAAATGGTTAACAATATAGAATACATATTTTTATTAATAAAAACTAAATATTATATAAACTAACAATCGTTGGAATTAGCTGACAGAATATTATTCTTACTTAAGCGATATTTCAAGTTTGAAGCATAGTGTATATAGTTACATTAAATAGTTATTAAAAGATTTTTATCATTCTTGTTATTATGTCCGAATTGAATAGAACTAATTAAAATTCAATAAATTATCAGTTAAATGATTAAAAAAAGTATATATTATATTATAATTTTTTTTATGTATCTTTATTAGATCTGGTGGTCCTTAAATAGACTTAGATTGAAATTTTCAAAAAAGCATAATATAACATCTCCGGCCATATGTATTTGTATGAATTTGCCACTTTTCTCTCCATATTTCTAATTTTATCAAATTAATACTTCAACTTGTATATAGTCAATTATATAAGCATATGTACTTGTATGAATTTGTCACTTTATACTTTCTGCACTTGCATGAATTTGCCACTATATCATTATGTATATGCTAATGTGTTACCCTTCGTATCTTGCCAACAATGCCAATAAATGTTTATATAATAAATGTTTAATTTGGTAAAATTGAAAGTTTAAGGGGAAAATGATAAATTAATATAAACACAGGTGGCTACAAATGTAATATGCCGTTTTAAAAATCTAACAATAAATACTAAATTTATTTAATAAACAGATATGAACTATAAGATTAGATTAATGGGTGATACATATTTTATATATCAATTTATTCAGTTTGATGCGTGTATTTTCTTTTCATTGATTATTCCTTATGCAGCCAAGCAGAATTTTCTTTTCACTGATTATTCCTTATGCAGCCATGCAGTTTATATATATGTAGAAGATAAAGTATATGTGATTATTCCTTATACAGCCAAGCAGCTAAACTATTATTATCACTAATTATAACTATAGCTATAACGATTGTTTTCCTTTTTCTATTTTTTTTTTTTTGAAAAAATTGTCCTTTTTTTATACATGCTTTCTCTTCTCTTTATATATAAACTATATGGCTGCTTGGCTGCATAATTTTTAACAATTATTTTCTTTTTTTTTTTCTTCTAAACGGGTCTTCTTAAAAATCAGGGGAATACAACTATTACAGTACTAAACTTATCACTAGCTATAACTACAACAACTAAACTATTAATATTGCTATTAATATCCTAAAATTGTAGGTAAGAACATATTTAGTATACTTACAAAATTTGAACCCAAAACTTTTTGGTCCCGATATATTCGTTTAAATCAATTAATTTTAGTCTCATCATTAGTTTCCTTGGTCTAATGCATTATTATAATTTAATTTTTGTGCTATAGAAAGGGAATATTTCTCAAGTTGACCTAAATTTTGTTTTTTAGTAAATTTTTTTTTTTTAGAGAATCTAAAGCAATAGTTGCCCCCATATTTCACCCAACGACCTAAAGAAATGTTGGGTGGAATATGAGAGCATATATATGGTGGAGGCAACTGTTGCATTGCAAAGAAGGGCTTTATTTATTTTTTTATTTTTTTTCGAACAATAACAAAGAAGGGCTTTATTCATCTCTTTATACATGTTCAACAAGCCCTTGCCTTTTTTTTTATACAAGCCCTTGCTTTTTGTATCCTAACATCAAAACATGTTTAATGTTTCAATCATATCTATTATATATGTGTTGTTTGTGTAGCTTTGTGGCTTTTTGATACGAATCCTACCTATAATAGAGATAAAACGTGCATCTAACTTTTGAAATCTAGCCTAAGGATCATCAAAAATAGGTTGTATTGATAAAGCTAAACCCCTTAGTTATTAAATTGAAGCAAAATGCTTAACTATTATAAGATGAATAATCACACAATTTTAAGTCTAATCTAACATAGTATAAAAGGTAGATATAAAATAAAGTTAAGGGAAAACCTCACTTTTAATATTTCAATCCTTCAAATTCGTTTTACATAGGGTTTACTCTTGTATAGGCATGGAAACATCATAATCTTTGAAGAAAAAGGTTTCTTACTTATTCATAAAAACTCCTATAAAGGAAAATCCTTAATTAGGGAGAATTCATTAAAAAAATAAGATAACTAATAACAACTCATCTTTGAAAAATCAAATGAATAACTCATTACAACTAAGTAAAATGACAACTCATGACAACTAAACATGAAGCATGTCATGTCACATGCCATGTAGGATATTAATCATTAACCCTTAACTTTGACTTGTTGACTCTTTGACTTTGATTTTAATTTATTGACTTTGACCTTGGATGTATTGACTTTGACTTTAAAATATTTTTGAATCTTCTCATATCTTCTTAAACATCTTCTTTATTGAATCCAAAATTAAAAAAATAACTTCAAAATTCGTTTAATTCAAGCTAATTAATTTCATAATAGGAAATTAAGCTAATTAGTTTGAATTCTTCATCATACAGCTCCAAACTTATACTTATAGTCGAATCCCGCCAACTTGCTTATAATGTGAAAGACAAATAAATTCAATGTTTGTTTGAACTACTCTATCCTTGATTTTGTCATTGGTCCCTCCGTAAATGTAATGGATCACTTGATTTGATAGATTTCCTTAATTTAGTTGCATCACTTTTTTCTTGTTTCTTAATATTTTAACCGAAATTGCAAATAATTAAAAAAAAAACCCTATAAAAAACTAATTGCAATAATTAATTCGATATTCAGGACAATCATAGTGATCATAAAAAAATGTCCTATACAAATAATTGCGATATAAAGTATTATTAGCTATGATATTTGAATTCTTCTATTCTTGATTTAAAAATTAATTTTCACTTAATTCAAAAGAAAAAAGTTATTTTATATTGTATATTTTACTGATATTTATGTGATATATTAATAAAAAAATAATAATAACGGTAAAATTTGAATTTAAATC